>BMAV01002794.1:67729-157249 GCA_019973955.1 Trichonephila inaurata madagascariensis
CTAAGAGAAAATATACTTACCTATTTCTAGGATTTTTCTTCTTGTCTTTCATAATTTGAGAAAATATCCAATAAAACTGAACTAAATTGCTCCAAATGTGCGTGACCTTAATAAAGGACACAAATCACAGAAACTTTTTGCTAACATTACAGGAAAGTTATTTGCAAGCAAAACTGTCACATTTTGTTCACGTTATTGTAATTTTAATTTGATGATCGACAAATATCCTGTTGAACTTTTTCTTGCATGTGTCTTTTTGACAGGGCGAAGTACATTTTGCGGTACACTTATGGCTTCATATTTTCTTGATAAATTTCTTAATGTAGCTATTGAAAATTTTCCTTTCGTTTCATGCTTATTGCGTTTCTGAAATTTACTTTCGCTAACATGATTAATATGCATTATTTCAGCAAGTATTTCCCTTGTTTGATCAGCTTCAATTTTTTTTCAGAGAGATCACAGATGACCAATTCTTTTTTTATATTCTGCTCATTTACATTTATAAACCATAATCAGTCGTACAACATCACAATTAAAACCACTAAGTTATTCATAGAGGAAAATGCAGCATGTTCAAGAAAATATTTTTGAAAAATAGTGGTTGTGCCGGGAACTCGGTCTAAACGGTCTTAATATTCTAAAAAAAAACGTTTGCCACTCCTAAAAAAGGAGATATGTTATCAATTCATTTTATCTCCCATTAAGACTGTCATATTAGAGGATTCTCTGTCAAGGTCATTGTTAACAAATAAGCAATTTTCCCAGAATTAACGAATTTTGTATTATATGTTTCTATATACTCATAAAAAATAAATCTTGGCCAATTAATCCTTCAAAGTGCTTAATGTGCTTATCCATGTATCATAAAACTCTTTCACACTGTGAAAAAAAAGCGCAACAGAATTATATAATTTACAACTTCCCTAAAAAAAGGGATGCAGATAACCATACAAGTAAGTTCGAAAGCCAGGAAAAGTAATATTTTAGGTTAAAAGAAACGTAATAAAAAAATCTCTCATCGTAGGATTAGAGCAAAGAAAACAAAATATTTTTTTTTACTTAGTTATAGGATCAAAGATAGCTAATGAGCGTTCAAAGTAGAATCTTTTATTTTTGATGACCTTTTTTCACCAGATGATATATATAAATCATATCAATGTAAATTTGTATTTTTTTTATTATATCAGAAAGTATTTTGTCTTTTTTCATTCCAGTAAATTAATTTTTTTAACCTTTTATTTTCGATATGTTCGCGCCCCCCTGAAGGGTTATCGCGGCCCCCCCAAGGGGGCGCGCCCCACAGTTTGAGAAACACTGTTCTAATGTATTAATATTTTGCCTATATTCAGCTCAGACCTCTCTACAGAGGCTCAACTAGAATTTTTGAAATGCATAACTCGGAAGTCGGTTTATACATGTTTTACGAAAACAGATGGGACAAATTTTAAGAAAATACGCCGATAATTATTTCAAATGGTTGTAACTCTGAAAATAATGTCAATTTTTCAAAAGTCATATTTGAGCCTCTGTACAGTGGTCTGAGCTATATACAAGCAAAATATTTATACAATAGAAGCATTTCTTACAAAAGGAGAACATTTGGAATAAAGGTTATTCTAAGTTAATTTTTTGCCAAAATATTGTATTTAAATAATTTTTTTGTCATAATGTCCTTAAAACAATTGTATACATGTATTCTAATCTAAATGACACTAAATATCATGAAAATTATCCATTTATGCGCTTTTTTATATATATAAAATCATGGTTCCGAACGCGTAGTCGGATACCTTAAGTATGGTGGTTTTAAAATAATAACAATTTATTGGTACGTTTAATATTTCTATACATAATATTGTATGGACTATATATATATGTTTCCAATATTCAAAATGTAATATAAATGCACAGTAGGAAAACTATACTCCTATAATAAATAATGTAGACTGACATTTTGCACATTCCAACACATAAACGTCTTGAATTAGCATTATTATGACTTCGGAACCATTCAACATAATCTCACCAAATCAGCTAAAATATTTGTGATCATCTTTCTTCACATCGTAGTCTTTAAGAGACTTGCGGTTTTCAACTTCTTACAACCCTTGATCTTCGGAATGTAACTTCAAAGTAGTTTCGTTTTTTCCAAAGCAATGAGTCTGAGAATTCTCTATCTTTTGGCTAATTTTCTGTTGTCACTGTACATAAGTTTTCTTTAATTCTTTAACATTCACTGGCCCAAAACAGCATCTAAATCTATAATGCAAGAAGCTTTCTGTTCAATTAATAGAATAATGTGACTTTTCCTTTGCTTTCTTCAGTGTCCTCTATGTTCTGCAGAAGTAAAGAAATTCTTTCTACTTGTTTAGTTTTTGGATACATTTTGTTTATTTTTTTACAACATTTTTTTATTTTTATTTTAAGATGAGAATGTAATTATCCATCAAATTGTCATTTGTTAGCGAATAGTGTGTGTTTACGTCTCTGTTTATCAAACTTTCTTTTGACTTTTCTTAAAATTTTCATTTTAAATCTTTCTCAAAACCATCTTCATAATCAGGGATTTATCTTTTTTTATTATGATTATAAGTTCAGTGCTTTTTAAGGTGTCATTCATTTAGTTTCCTTCCTAAAAAGTCTTTTCTTAGAGAAATCTTATTTTAAAAATTGTTCAAAAATGTGTGTGATTTGGAGTTTTTAATAAAATACTTTGTAATAATGTTTAATATATTCAAAACCACATATTAATAATATATTACATTAATAAAAGACAAATGTGACATATAAAATTAATAACTATATATACAATATTATTTAAATAATTGTAATTAAAATTAGTACTTTTAAATTTCAATAGTAAATATTGCCAACGAATTAACTTCATAATAATCTATTTTCATCACTACACTAATTTTGTAACCTTATTGTAACTTACTTAAAAATATTGGCCAACAATAAATTTTAATTTAATTTCTTATTTTAACAGCTATATATCTATATTTAAACACAAATTTTTTTTTTAAGAATATGACACATTTTTAAGTTAACAAACGTTTTAACAAATATAACACAAAAACATGTATGCTAATAATCAAAATTATAATATATCCAGTTTTTAAAGGAACGGATTAAAGTTTTTTCATATTTACTGATAAACAATGGTTCAAAGTTAACCTCTGTAAAGAAATAAAATCGACACGAATGACATAGTACAGCTCTAATAATATACTCTCGTTTTTAAAACTTTAGGTGGAAAACCATACGACACGTAAAGACATAGAATCAATACCGTTAAGAAAAAATAAACAGCAGCAGTATAAATAAAAAGATATCCTGGTGAAAATGTAATTACTTTATCTTCTCATCATATGTTTTGTTGCTTTTTACTTCTTTCAAAAATATGCTGCAGATAGATATATATTACGCATATTTAATAGACTTTAATTCCATCTTTACAAATGAAGCCATTTTGCAAAAATTCGTAATAGATTATTTTTTCAACGGTGCTCTTTAACACACTAATTTGTAATTATTTTAGTTCTAATATATATATATATGTGTGTGTGTGTGTGTATATGTGTGTGTGTACTACTCTTGTTCTATTATGTTGAAACTTTCTGCTGGAGGGGAAGGTTAGGATCCTACAAAGCAAAGTTTTACCCTATTTTACTATCCTGTATTAGTGACTTCCTTAGAAATCATAATAGTTATCCATTTTAGCCAATGATTCTTTATATCTTTTTAATAGTACAATGTTTCAGGTTCTTGATAATTTTTTCTAATAGCTTACATCCTATTTTTTTGGAAAGAGGTAGGGTTATTAGTTATCAATTTGATTTTGTAACAATATATACAATCTAGCATTAAATATTATCACACCATTTAATAATTTTCACGTTAAAGCGTCAAAATTAGGCTTTAATTTCCAGTGCATTTAATTTTGTCGAAGTCTAACAACAAAGCTTTAGGGTTTTTTGAACTCAACACGTTTTGGGTTTTGTGCTAACGAAACTCAATTTGTGGATACATTACTTTTCAGCTTCCATTTGAAGGGGGGGGGGGGCAGCTGTAAGTCTTTGATTGTTGTGTGCGGCTTATGAGGACAACGCACCATTAGTTTCAACTTGTGAGCATTTGTTCACCCAAAGGGGGTGTCCCCGGGTTCGGCTGTGATTTTTCTTTCTGGTTGTTTATAATTCTATGTATATAGTACATAAAATTAAATAAAATATTGGTTATTAATAATTATATCATTAATTAATGCTAATTACTTATTCAATAATTCGTTTTTTATGTTTTTGCTCCCTACAATCGACAAAATCAAAATATATTGTGGTACGGAATACGGTATTGTGGTACAATGTACGGAACAACTAATGTTGTTCCGTACATTGACAATATTACTTGTTTCATATATCATGCTATTCTTAAAAGTTCAGTTTAAAGCTAAAACTAAAATTTCAGTGCTTTGATAAGATCTTTTAATGATGCCTATTTAAAATAAAAAATGAGAGGGTTAATTGCTTGCATGTTCTTAAAACATGCATCAATATTTTTGCTTAGGAACATAGATAAATTTTTCTCCATGATGCGTATAAATAAATATACAGTGATTATAAGTTTGCACTCAATTAATATTTTCTATGAGAAGTATTAAATTGTGAATCGAACATTGTAAGTTCCTACATCCAAAACTCTTTCTTTTTTTTTTATTTTTTATAAATTAATAAAAAAATAATTCCAAAATAGTTAAAATTAAATATATTCATAACATTGGATTTATTGCACATTTAACTTTACCTGACGAATTAATTTAGGAATATATAACATAATTTGTAACAATGTATTGTAGCATTTAGTTTGATATAAATTTAAATGGAAAAAAAATGCAATATTTTTTATTCAACTAAAATTAGTTTTCTTTTATAAAACGCGCTACTAATTGAATAGTTCCAAGAAATTAAAGCCCAGCTTACGTTAGCTTTCCAAAAAATTAACTTTTACAGAAAAGTTTCATAATTGGGAAATGTAAGTTAATTCTAAAGGTTTCATGAAAATTGCTTAAAAGTACGCGAAGCTCTTTTTTAAAATTAGGGCAGCAGTTCTAAAACTGTGGTCCGATGACCCCTGGGGGTTCATCACGCCATTCTAGGGAGTCCGCGAAGGTCTCTTATCTAATGTTAAGATTTCCCTCTTTTACAGACTCGGAAAAATATCGTGGAAATATTGAAAAATGTGTTCTCTTAGACTAGATTACTAAATTGTTCACAATAAAAAATATTTACTAGAACTAGTATTTCGATCAAGAATATTAATACAAATCTTTTTTTTTTTATTTTTGCAACTACGTTGCCGGTACAAAAACGCCATATTTTCAAAATATGTAGTAGGAACACATGTGCAAAGATTAACCCCTTCAGGACCGATGGAAGGAATTTCCCCACACGTTCCGATAGTATACGCACGCACGGTACCGGACGTATTTCCCCGCTAAGCCTAATTTCATTTAAAAATTCCTATAAAATATTTAATGCTATCAATCTAAAATTTTCAATTTACTATCATTAATAGTATCTAAAAGTATACAATACAAACATTTTCGCTATATTTAAAAAAAAAATTGCGAATTTTAAAGAAATTGTTTTTATTTTAATAAAAAAAGTATTTTTTTCACCATGATGATTGAAATAAAATAAACTCAAAACTTACAAAATACTATTTTTTAAATTTCAAACTATAGATTTAATCTCGCGTAATTTTGTTGTAGCTTCAACTGATACAAATCTTTTAAATAACAGCTAATACAAGACGCATTATTTTTATATTTAATTAATCATTATACTACGGATCTAACATAAGAAAACTCGGTGTCGAAAACACATATTAAAATTTAAAGTTCTGCGAAACATTATTTGAAAAAACTGTCATGTCTTTAAAAATTAATATAAAAACGTTCCAAACTCAGATCACACCGGTGTAATCATGGGCCTCAGAGGAGGGAAAGAGCAATCACATATATGATACCGTGTGCCATGGAAGGAGAAACGCTTGATCACATATGTGTGATCATGGTCCTGAACGGGTTAAGAACTGAATTCCCATAGCGCGCCAATATGCTAACGATTGCATCCATATCGATTTCCTATTCGAGAAATGCGTCTATATTAATTATTTTACTGTACCTACATTATTTATTTATTTGAAACTAGTATTTTGTAATATTTTTAAATGCATATTATTTTGTAATATTTTCATATGCGTATGTATTACATGTAATTAGATGTGAAGGATGACTCGATCTGAGCACCTTCTGCACCGAAAACGAGTATTTTAGCCATCACGCCAAAACGATCGTCATCGCGTGGTGACTATTACTGGTTTACCTAGATATCACACCGCCACACTACCCCTCATGCCAGTGATTCGGCGAATAGCTGAACGAACGGTACCATATTCGTGGTGAGCGTATGAGCAGTTGCATCACTTTGAGATTTGCGTCTTTATGTGTGACGGCTTAATTGCGTCATGTGTCTGATGACTTGGTTGCATATGCGGTGGATAGATGGCGTCACGACTACTGCGCGTGAAGTGCGGTTACACGGCCAGGATCACCAATAAAGGATGATTCGATCTGAGCACCTTCTGTTCCGAAAACAGTATCGTAGACATTAAGCCAAAACGATCGTCATAGCTTGGTGGATATTACTGGTTTATGTAGATATCTCACCGCCACAGATGTATTTTGTTTTCTTAAAGGGAAAAAAGTGTTGGAAAAGTCCGTATAAATAGCAAAAGCAGACTTAGGACTATTTAGAAACCACTCAATCACTCAACCATGTGTTAGGAGTCAGAGGGAGGTGTTCAAAATTTTAGAGGCCCGCGATGTCTAGCTGACACATAAAGAGGATCAGCGGCAATCGAAAGTTTAAGAAGCGCTGCGTTAGGGTGTAAAGATTGATTTTTATAGAAAATATTTTTTATTACATTACTTATTTGTTACCTATGGAATGATTAGTGTAGTTTTAAACATAAAGCCTCTTTTTATAGAATTTTATCTTCTGTTGCAAACTGTTAATTTATATTTCAAATAAAATACCTACATATTTTGGTGGAATATTTTATTTCTTTTTAAAAACATTTACACTTTGTATTATAAAACTTTAATATTTTGGTTAAGACGACTGAAATTATTTCACACTACTTATTATGAAATTTATTATGTTAAGAAAAAATATATTTACAATACACATTAATTTTACAATGTTCTTCTTTAAAAAATTTAGAATATATCATCTATACATTTAAAAATATAAGAAATCCAATTTTCTGAGTTTAATTTTAGTTTCGTTTATCAATATATTAGAATATTTTTATGTACTTTTGATAGCTTCCAATACAAAGATAAGATTTCAAATGATTTTAAACGATTGATAAATATGTTAATTAATCCATGTGTTCCAGAACTGTTTTTGATATATATTCATGGAAAGAACTAGGAGGTAGGTCACAACATAGTTTAAAAACAAAATTAAAACTTTAAATCCTGTAATACATTAGACGAAGAAAAGAAAATAATGCGCCTTTTATCGTATATTCATTGAAGGAGACACAAACAGCGCTTTAAAAAGAACAGTTACGATGATACATAACAATTTGTAATTTTTCACTCCCTGTCAAACGATCTAAATAATTCTTTAAAAAGGGATAACCTTTGATAGTTAACAAAACTTTAAGTTACCTTAATTTCAATTTTTTTTTTTTTTTGCTTTTTTTATATATTTATTTATTTTCTATTTCTAATTACTCATTAATGACCTTCACACGTGAATTTATGTGTGATAAACGTAATAATTTAAAGTTCTAAACCCCTTAACGGCTTTTTCAGAACTGAGTTGTTTGGGTAGTCCGTACCATCCTGGCTCATTCCAAGTGTAGCTCGGACACTGTGAAAATATGCACAGCGCAATTGGTCTTTTCCGAATTATTTCAGAAGTGTTTTTTATGGTTTCGAATAATTGAAATGTATCATTCGGTGGAATTTTCTGCTAAAAGAGTCCTGCTGAGCAATCCCTTTCACGCTTGTTTGAAAGACACATTGTTGACTACATTCTCTGAAGAGAGAAGAAAACTAATCCAACAAGATAGTTTATTATTTGCTACTCAAAGAGAGAGAGATATATAAAAGAAGTAAAACAAGATGCTACTGTCCAGATTGCGATGTCTGACTTTGTGCAATACCGTATTTTCGAATTTGTCATAAACGATAAAATTTTGATTAATAATTTCATAATCATGTATGTAAATGAAAAAGATGTAAAAAAATGTAATTCAGGATAAAAACTAGGTATTCTAGGCTTTATATTTATAGCTAATGTGAATTGATTCAGAAGTCTAATAATTTCTGCCATACAGGTAAGTTACTCCTTTATTTAAATAGAATTTTTTACATTAATTTATAGGAAATTTTGTATGAGAATGGGGTTATTATGTTTAAAAAGATATGTATGTGTTTGAAAATAAGTAAAAAAGAAAAAGAATTGACAATTTTTTATCCATAATTCAGAAATAAAATGAGCCTGGAAGTGTATGCATAGTTAAATAACATAATTATGTGATCTTGAAGTCATAAATATTGTTTTTGAAAAATAAAATTTTACATGCTCAAAAGTAACTTTATAGTAAATCGTGAAACACTTGGTTTAAAATCATCATTGTGTGGAATGGGTCTTCAAAAATAATGTATTACATATTAAAGCTTTTTCCAAAATTTTTCATGATTTAGATTTTTCTTAAACACATGTTATATAAGAGGGTATATATGTATCAAAAAGAATGTAATTCTTCAAAATAATGTTAGATATTAGTAAAATCACGTTAAATTTTATAGAACATATAATTTAGTAAGACATAACATAAAGAAAAACTCTACAAAATCATAAATTTCTGTGAATTTCAAATTAAAGGCAAATAAAATTTTAATGCACCGAAATGATGTGTTTGAGCACTTATCACGAACTTTGATACTTAAGCTTTGTTTCATCTTGAATTATTTTCAATGAGCAAAGTTTGCTTTAATTATAATGTAAATTATGATAGTGTTGATCTTTATAAGAGAACAACATTTAAAACTTAAAGCTCACATTTAAATGTTTGCATATAAAGAAAAAAACTACCACTTTCAACCTTATTTTTACTAATTTTTTAGAATTTCGATGGAGATTCCATATTTTCAGAAAATGATTTTTATTCAATGTAAAAAATATTCAAAAGCCTTTTCAAGGATAAAGTTGGTATGTCTTATTCTATCAATAATCGGATAAAAATCTGTTTCATAAACCACCATCATCGCAGAGAAAAGAGAAAAATATCAGCATTTACTTTTTGAATACCTTTAAAGATATTCATATTTTTGTTACTAAAACTTTACGCTGTGAAGGTGAATGAAATACCAGTAGATTTTTCTCTCTTCAGAACAGTAAAAGAAACACTTTATTTCTTTCAAATAACATTTTTTTTCTCACCTACAGTCTTATTTCTTCAAACGGTATTCTTTCTTCGAAAAGAAATTCTAGCAAACATTTCTAATGGACTATTTTCCTTTTCTAAAACAGTTTCCGTTGCCACAACATAGAAAAAGAAACACTTAAATTCAATAAATTATTTCTCTCTTTTTTTTCTTTTTTTTTCTCAGAACAGGATATAAGAGTTCCTTTTAACCTAAAAGTAATATTGAGTGTAGAATTACCAGAAAGTAAAATTCTTATGAAATAGAAATTATAAAAGGGCTATATAAAGTTGCATTTAATGTGTTTAAAATAAGTGGATTTTAAAAATTGAAATTTTTATTTTTAACTATATATTATTTTTAACCACAAATTTTATATACATACATTCAAATGTATACAAAAATATATGTATGTGTGTAATATATAAAAAAAAAAAACAACTTTATTCTTAAAAATTGAAGCATTTTTTTATTGTTGTTCTGGTTAGATGATATTATATTATTAAAAATTATGTACCTCGAAAAAAATGAATGAATAGAACGAATACGCACAGAAAATTGAAACGCGTTTTAAGTTCCTAATAACTGAATAACTTATTCTAGGGCTCGATAGCTTAAGTCAAAATTGTAGTCCATCTCGAAGCTGGTTTTATTTTCTGACCAGGCATCTACCATTCAAAAGCACTATGCAAGCTATAGAATATCCAGACGGTATTTTAACAAATCTCTTGACATAATCCCTACAAATATGTTACTAACTTTGTAACAATCTGGGATGGTTCTATGTGTTTTATAGAGAACAGCAGTGCTTCTCAAAGTTTAAATAATTAAAACCCAATATTCAATCAAAATTTTCATCGCACCCCCCCATACAATAACAATGTTTTTTATTCAATAATACTATACTTACGCTAAAGCTACAATACGACTTTAACCTCTTAAGTGCTACTGGTGAAAAAAACATCTCACTCAGCCAAAGTGTTAATTGCCCCGGAGGATATATACGTCTTCCCGAAGAACGATATTTTCTGTGCACCGCTATCCATAATATTTCGAAGGCTTTGGAATGCAATAAAAGGACCTTGACAGTGTTTGTGAAGGATTTACTTATTTCAGAGAGTTTGCTTACTTTTTTTCTCCCCCCCCCTTCAATACAACACATATGCATGCCTACTTGGAAAACGGTGGCATTGGGGAGCGAATCGTGTAACTATTAATCAATGACAGTTAAAGAATTAATCATAAGATGTACAAATTATCAAGATATGTGTGAATTTTTAAATATAATTTTATATAGGACAACCCCCTGGGGTCATTGGTAATGATTAATGTTGCTCTTAACTTAGTATTGTTAAATTAATTAAAAAATACATTATGCAGTAATGATGCATTTATAAGGGTATTATATCGGCGTAAATGCGTATTTTATTTTATTATGTCAGAATGTATTTTGTTTTTTTTTACTTTCAGAAAATGAATAATTTTTTTTAAAACAATCTTTGGTTTTCGACTTTTCAATAGGCTCCGCCCTCCTCCTAAAGTTGTAATGCCTCCCTAGAGGAGCGTGCCCACACTTCGAGAAACGCTGGAGTTCAGACTAGTCGACATAGACAACCAAGAAAGTAATATGCAAGTTTGAGGACAATTTATATGACGACAATCCGTGCACGAGCAGGTGTTATTGAAAAGTAAGTTTGGAACAAAACAAAGAAATATGCGCAATGCATCCTTAAATTTTGTCTAAGCTGTATGAAAAGTGTTTTACAAAAATTAACGAAAGGTGTTCAGCTATCCAAAGGAAGGTGGGTCTGTGTCATGTCATTCAATTATATGTGCAAGGATCCATTTATTGCAATTACAGTTTCTTGTCCCCACACAGTCAGCGTAATTACAAGCTGATCAACTACGAAGTCTCTGTAATTATTTGACGGTGCTTAAATATGAGAAATCATAAAAGCGGTTGAAACGTTCAAGGATTTCAGCTTTTTAAATGTCTGTCAATGGTCATGTTGATAACTTGCGTACTAGTCATCCTTCAAAAGATTGATAGGAAAGTGTACCATGGTATGATAAATGAATTGACATTTTGACCGGAAGTCTTACGTTTTTCATCGAATCTTGCTGTCTTTTTTTAATCATCGTATTCAAATCTCTAGTTGTTCTACATTTTCTCTCTATTTTGCTTATTTTATTGATTAGTCGTCTTATTTCAAATTCTGGTATATTCTCGTAATGAACAAAAATTAGTTAGCACGTATTGTTATATTTGAAGCTGTGGTAAATAAACAAATACGAAAAACGTGCAAGGAAGGCTTATTATTTTTAAAATGAAAAGTAATAAAAGATTGAAATTGAATTTATTATAAACATTTAATATTAAAGATATTTTCTGTTTTTCGTACTAATAGAAATTAAGTATTTTATAGTATTAAAGGGGATGTGTGTGTGTGTGGGATCATTATTATTTAATGGATTCATGAAGTAAATGAATAATCATTTGTAACCAAGTCGTTTTGTTTTGCCACAAAATATATTAAATTAAAATAAAATATTTAACTGTCAACAAAAATTCAGAAACGAGATCAACAAATTTATTTCAATTTTATATTTATTGAAAAATTTTCTTAGATCTAAAAATGATCTAAACACTTCAATAATCCACACAAATATAATTACACGCAGTTATAATTCCACAATATTTCCAACCAAATGTAATTTTATTATAATCTAGTAACTAGTTTTTTAAAAAACTGAATATTATAAGTTTTCAACCTGTAAACATTGACAATATATTTTTTTAGTTTGCATAAACGTCATTTCTAATTTTCAATTCAGTTATTTTCTTTTGAAATATTATTCTGTGATGTTTTACGTGTAGCACAAAATTAAAAATAATAGTGATAAACAACACTTTTTTGATTAAAATTGAGAATATCGAAAACATTTTAAAATTCTTTATAATATTTCCCCACATAAACATTATTAATTTTCTCCAATTCATAAAAATTCATCATGTGATAAGTCATTTGATTTAGAAAAAGAAAATAATAATAATAAAAAAAATCTGAATTTTTCTAGTTGTTCCTAAAAAACATTTCCCAATCTTATCTAATCCATTTTTCTAAAAATATTTTGAAGCATTATACATGCTTCTACAGAATTTTAGCTCTTTGAAATAAATTCGGTTCTTCTCTATTTAATGTTTATCGCTTATATACATGACATTAACTGTTACCTTAGCTAATAAAACTAAGCTTATCAGTTACGCAGAGGACAGCATTTGTACAAGAAAAGCCATCATAATATTTCCCTATGATATCCCGGTTGTTTATGTGAAAATGGTTCCAAAGGATGGTGATGAAAGAACTGAAAAATGTATGAAATTATTGTTGTCAACGCAAAACGAGGAAACTGATGTATTCAAATATTTCATTACTGATTTCAGAGAGGAATAATCTTTTCGTACATAAAATAAATCTTTTCTTTCGAGTGCTTTTCAAATTCAACTAACATTATTTCCCCGCCATAACTCCGAGGTTCAATATTTACTCTTCCCATATTTTTCCCCTTTGCATATATGTTTGCTATGCTTATGATCTCATTTTAGTAAACAATTTGTGATTTCCTTAATGTGCTCTCTAAACTAGAAAATGTAGAACTTTTCCTGGAGATTGGATAATAATTATATTGGTTGAGTTAGATTAATTATTATTACATGCATTACTTGCATTCATTTCCGTATATGTAAATGAAATTTCTGAAGTATTTTTGTACAAAGGAAAAATATGCTATTCTCTTTATGTTAGTTCTTTGTGTTATGCCAAGTTATAATTAGTTTCATATGACTATTATAATTTTTATAGAGCTGAATGTTCCTGATATTCTTTCATGTACGCTTTTATTACTTCCTATTTTATAAGATAAATAATTTCTTTAAATATTGTTTTATCTCCCTTCAGAATTTTCTCATTTAATTCTAAAAAGTTCTTAAATATTGCATGTGCAATATTTGTTATTATTAATTAAGTTGCAACATAAGTTAATTTTAGTAATTTATTCACCAAACAAATTTTATAATGAGAAAATATTATACTACATAGAGTAAATATTTTATTAACACACTTGTGCTGAAGCTTTTAAACTATATAAGCTTTTGTTTCCTGTAAATTTATTACCATTATAATTTTTAAAACTTGTTAAGCTCCCCATTTTAATAAAAGAGGTTCTTATATTTTCTTTTTAAACCCAGGATAAAAATTTTTCTCTTGACGAAATTAATTTTCGGTATAAAATCGTATAGTATCCATTATTTTTTGTCTCCAGCTTTATTATTCAAGATTTTTCATTAGTATTTTTTAAATTTTATTTTCATTGAACTTTTTTATTTATCGTTATTGTTTTCATAAGTTTTTGGATAGAACCTAACCAAAATAAATTTTGGATGGACTGACTCACAAGTAAACACTATTTTTAATACAAGAATTTATTAATAATAATGTGATTCACACAAACATATTGCCATCTGTAAGAGACATTTATTACATTAAGTAAAAGTGTTAAATATATCGGACAGCTATTACCTAAAATGAGAATACTTTCTTACACACATTAAATTTATGGATACTTTATCCATAAAATTTATTTTGTTGTTTTCAATTCTTAATATTTATCTTTCCCTTAATTCTAATCAACTGATTTTTCTGATCAATAATTAAAATGTAAAACTGGTAAATACAGTCATAAATAAAAGAAATTCGTTTTTTCTCTGACAGAAAATAATTCTAGATTTCTGATGCGGTTGAATTATTTAATAGTTCTAAAATATCCGCTAAAGTACCACAAAAATTTCATATCAAAATGGCGCTGTTGTAATCATCATTTGTAGGATAACTACGATATTATTTGAGATAAAAAAAAAAAAATTGTATCCCTTATTACTAGTATTTAATTTTCTTATGGTACAAAAAATTCAATGAAACGAAAAAGTGAGTATAAAAGTATGCGGATGAAAAATGTTAAGCTGCCATTCACGTGCACTTCTCTTAACCAACTTTGGGATATTATCAGAATGCGTAACTTCTTTTGGGGCGCTAATTTGATATAGGAGTGCTACGCGTCAAGTTGCTGTTTATGTTAGCCAAAATGGGTGATAACATTACGATATGGTTACCTTGTGTTTGTATCGCGTAGTAATGTGGTTGCCGTGGGGATAACGTATATTAGACTTAATTTTTATTGGTTTTTTTCCCGCGGTTACCTTATTAGTTTCAGAGAATTTTAATTGAATTTCTTTAAAAATTTAACCATTTCCATTGTGCATTTGTTCTTCAAGCTACTACTTCAGTCTTCTGTTGTATTTTGCGCCATTTTCGAATTTGGATATTTCTAATATCATTGGTGAGTACCAGGATATTTTTTTAAAAAAGAATGAGTGCCGTGCTTTTAATTATTGCTGTAAAGCACACATTTCCACTTTACTTTACTTTTTAATAATATTCGTTTGAATTCAATGAAGGAACTCAGTTTTGGGAATATTGCAAGTTATCAGCACATTATTTGATATTCATTATTAATTTTAATACTTATTATGTAATTATTTTATTTATAATACAACTAAAGATAATATATATAATTATATTATATACAATAATTATTTTTTTAATTCACTGTTTTATAAATATTACAAAAGTTATTTAGTTATAAATATTATCATGTTATTTATCATAATTATTATTACTTTATATGAGCTTTATCATATATAATAGCTTTACTATATGAATATAATTATATATAATAATTAAAATCATATAAAAATTATATGAATATTATCATATATCATAATTGCTATTAAATTATATTACATTATATTAATAATATATTACATATTATTATTATTATATATAGTTTTTATAAAATTACATTGATACTGATTATTGATTGATAGTGGTTATTTTTAATCTATTCCTATATTCTTCATTTGAATTTGGTTCCAAATAGTTTTTACTGTTATTTTCCTGACAATTTGTTACCGCTATACTGTCATCTTGGATTCCATGTAACTCGACAACAACCGCTGCTTGGCGCGTAGTACTCCTGTATTAAATTAGTTCCCTTTGTGGAGTTACGCATTCTGATTACTAGACCAAAGGTATGAGAATCTTGTTTTGTGAAAGAATCTTAATGTATGGAAATAAGCTTGACTATTTAAGTAAAAGATTATTGGCAAGGAAATGGAATGATATATTAGGGATTAGACAGCGTCATAAAAGTACTAATGCGGTCAGATGTTACAAGAAAAACAGAACAGGTCACTTGAATCTAATTTTGTTACTGGAAATCTACTGCTTAGAGATCGCAAAATAGTACCTTTATTTTTATTTGTTAAAATAAGGTTAAATCAAACCTCACCACATATTTATTCTATTTTGATGTTGATTACTCGAAAACTGAACAAACTGCTTAAAGATAAAATAAGATCTTTATCGAGTAATCTTGTATCTTAATACTGTTATGGAAGATTATGTGTGGCTTTAGATGAAAACATGACTACACTGTTTACCAGAATATTCAATGATTTCTTTTTTGGTAACACACAACACAGTTTACAAATACACTCGAAATAGAATATTTTGAACCTTCTTTTGACTTTTTGTTCCTTCTTGTCTCTCATTCTTTCTCAATTTCAATGTTTTTTCATGCTCAAAAAAGTTCCTTTATCCAGCAGCATCCTCTCTTGACCATTCAGTTGATCTTTGCATGTTGATTCTTCACAGCATTCATGAAGTATTTTCGTCAAAACTCTATTCGAATAAAATTTAAGGAATGTGTTAAAAGTAGAACTTTTTTTGAATAATTTAATTTTTAACGGACATTTTATTTATACTGTAAACATTTCATTTAATAAATTCTTATATATGAATATTCTGTTTATTAACAAATATTATTCGGTTACTTTTGCTGAAGTAATATCAACAGTCAACGCGTGATCTCTCTTAAATCATTAAAATTATCATTATTTTCATCATGTTTTGTTTATATATTTCACTGTCAAGGATACTATTTATAAGTTTATCTATTAATTCTTTAAAAAACTTTTTTAAAATTTACAATTGTCGTTAATATCAAAAATAAAGAATAAAGGTAAAGGAGGAAATACTACTTTATTGCTTTTTCGATATTTTAAGAAATTATTACAATTACAATTAGAAACTTGTCCAATGACCTACTGGTCAATGGACTGTAATTTGTTTGATAAAAATTGCAGTTAGAAAGAAACCTTTCATTGGTATTATTTTCTTTTTATACAGTTAATTTTATTCTCTAATTCGTATTATTTACTTTAGGCATTATGAATTCAACACATGTAAGGTTTTTCGAATATTTCTTGAATTATCAAAAACTTGGATTGAATTTAATTCAGGGAATACTCTCAGATAATTTAAACCCAATGAATATTTCTAGAAGGAAGAAGTGCAAAACACTCATTTTCTTAAGACGAATTTACCAAGAGTCAAATTCAGAAGTTGCATATATCATCGATTATTGGGGGCACAGAATAATTAAATTGATCTAAGTTGGTACAATGTTGCAAATGAATTTTTACAAAAGCATAGTTTCATAAATTAAACTCAAATATTTATCTTCCTTTTTCGATTAAAAAAACCAACTTATTTCTCTTTCCAATGTGTACTTTAATAAATATTTTTCATTGCCCATCGATTTGTGTTCTTTCAAAATAATCATTAACGGGTGAACATCATACACACTATTTTAAATCATTTTTATACATTCTGCAAACATTGTAATTAGTCAAAATTAAAAATTGGTGAATTAATTGTAACTATTCTATAAAATGAATTTTCTGACAGCTTTAGTGTTCTTAACCTTCTCAAAAAGCATTTCAATGTTAAAAAAATTTACAACATGCTTATGTTTTAAAAATAACCCATATCTAAATATATAATTTTTTGTGTAGTGCTTAGTTTCTACCTAAGTGTGGATATTTGTTTCCATTTTTTAACACCTCTAGAAATAATATTCTTATTTATTAATGTGGAAACACATTAACTTTGACATAGATTTGCTTTCATTACTTCTTAAAGTATCCAAATAGACTAAAATCCTGGTTTTTTTTTTAAAAAAATTGATAATGTTTTTATGACTTTGTTTTATAGGCCATCTTGATAGTTTTATAAAAACACCAAGGTTTTTACTTTCCATTCACTAGAAAAATTTTCAGGTGTTTTAGTAAAAGCAGATGCCATAAATTTTTTTTACATGCGATGTCAAACTTTAAAATGCGTTTTACTCAAAATGTGTTTCGTCCGAAAAGTACAAACGGGGACAGCGATTGCTCAATACGTGTTTAAAATAATTTGTTGAAACTTTGTGTGTATGTTTTGTATAACAGTAGAAAAATTTTAACCTTCAGATTTATCAGTCACTAATTTATTACAAAAATTACAGTTCTTTATGTGAATACAATCACTGTTTTCTTAAGCAATTTCATATAATAGCTAAGATAAACTGTTCTAGGTTTTGTAAAAATTCAAATATCTCTTATCCTGAAGGTCATTTCAAAAAGGAATAGCAAAGTAATACATCAAGATTGAGAATTTATTCATTTACTATTTGTTCAGAGTGGGCCCCGTTTATATAATTTTGTGTCAATTTTGTACTCCCTTTTCCCATTTTAGTAGTAATAATTTATTTTTCTGTTCTTAATTTTAGCCTCTTCTTAAAATGTATTAAATAAATCTAAAAATTCACAAAAATATCTCCATATCTCCATTTTTTTAAAAAAAAAAGTTGCCGCAAGTAGTTGGACACCTTAAAATATTTAAATGGCCTAAAGATGTTTTGTTGGAATAACATAGAGTATTCAAACAAAAAATATCCAACATTTGCTTACACTAAGCAATTCAACAATAGTAGTAAAAACAGCATACTTCATTCATTTTGTTAAAGCGATCTGTAAATAAAGCCTTTTTTCCACATATGTATATATAAGGATTTCCCAATCGAAACTTGAAAAAGTTGAACAAAATGAATGTCTTTATTAAGAATCGAAAGAAATCATCATCGGCATTATAACTCTGGACCTATTGTTTCAGCTACTCCTCCATGCCTTCAATGTAGAAAGATCGTGGTTGATTCTTGTGGAAGTCCTGCACAGCTTCCTACACTTCATCGTCCGAATGGTAATACAATGCTCTCTTCAGTAGCCTAAAGGTGTATAAATTACAGGGTGATAAATCTGGAATGTACTGTGAGGGTCATAACACTTCCCAGGTAATTTTTTTTACTATTGTCTGGGTTTCACCGAAGACGTGTGAGCGCACATTATCACGGAGATCCACTATCGTTTTCCACTCTTTTCGAAAACTTTCACACCAATTGTTTTTGGCCATTCGACCTAAATAATGCTATCTGTAGATGGTCACCATTTATCTATAAATATCCCCATTAAGCTCATCTTTTACAATCAGAAACTTTACTGTGACGCCTTTTGTTCCGATCCAGACATATTCATGTACGGCACGACTTTCAATGAATTTCTTCTACTACGAACAGGTTTCACTGTTGAACTCTGCATGCAGGGTACACCAATTACCGCGCTTTACATACCTGATCGGTAGCGCTGCTAAAGCTGCGAACATCCTGACGCAATTGTATGCGTCCCCTTTTCATTTGGACAACCCTTATATTTTGAAAGATTATATATATGAACATGAAAACGAGACATAAATTAAGTTATTTACAGATTGAATTCTTTTTATTTATAATCACAAATTTAAAAATATTTACTTACTTTTCTAACATTTATTTGTAGTTTATTAACTACTGCAGATATTGTAATTGTGTTAGAAAAATATATATCGTACAAAGCCTTTTACACTTCTATAGAAAGCTTAAAATGCATCTGTTGTAGTTATTAAATATTAAAATACACATTTATCTCTTTTCTGGTTACATTAAAAACAGATTTTTTAAAAAAATTAAATTAGTTATTTAATTAAGAAAATCGCAGATTTGTAAACACTACAAATAGTTTCATGTAGGGGTAAATAAGGAAACTTTAAATCTAAAAAACACCGATATACAGTCATTCATTCAAGATATCTTTCTCCTTACTTTGTAAAGTAGAGTGAGTGAAAAGGACCTATGTAAGATGTAAATATAAGACGCATCTTATACTTACAACTTATAAGGGCCACTTGGCCATACTGCCCCAAACAAAAGATAAAAGTATTCAAAATGGTAAAGAAAAACTCATTGTTACTCAAAAGTGGTTAAAACTTAATATCTTATACATCTTCCTTCCTTAGTGGCAAGACAGCCCAAGGTGGGCCTTGGCCTTCTCAAGAAGCCTTTTCCAGGCCAGGCTTCTTCCTGCTAATGTTCTCCAGTTCCTAGTCCTCAAAATATAATCAGGACTTAGTCCTCAGGAGATCATTTTCTCTAGGTCATCAATCCTTCTAAGATTTCGCCTACCCTTTCTTCGAGTGCCAATTGGTTGAGCATTGAAGACTTTTTTAGTGGTGCGGTCTTCGGTCATTCCGATCACGTGACCTGCCCATTCAATTCGTTGTATTTTGATGAAGTTAACAATATCAAATTCTTTATATGATTGATACAGCTCTAAATTTTTTATCTTCTTCGCCATGTTCCACTTTCCTGAATTCTTCCAAAAATGAATCTTAAAAACTTCTTTTCATATATACTAATCATGTTTTCATCTGTTCGAGATATGGACCAATTTTCACATGTATAAGTTAATACTGATCTTAAAAGACTTTTATGCAATAGAACTTTTGTTTTTCTTTTGATTAAATTTGATTTCATATATTTTTGTATTCCATTAAGATATCTATTAGCCATAGAAATTCTGTTTTGGATTTCAGTATTACAATCATTTCTATTGTTAATTTCCGAACCTAAATAAGTGAAGCTGTCAACAACTTCAAAATTATATACTTCAGTTTTAAAATGGGAATCAAAATCTTATACATAAAGTTACAAAATCATTTATAATAATCAGATCATATAATAAAATTCATTTAAATTATATTTGATGTGAAGTTCCAGATGAGAGAGAGAGAGAGAGAGAAATAAGCAATTCAAACAGATTTGGATGGGGGAGGGATCTAAATATTAATCAAAACATTGTTTATTTGGGTAAAGCTAGAACGGTGAATTCAGCATCCTGTTTGAGTAAGCGCCAAGCAATACAGAGACAGATTTTAAAAATTCAAATCGGGAAAACATATAATCAGGTGTTCAAGGGAAAGGGAAAATTAGTTTAGAAATTACGTAAGTATTTTAGGGAAACGTTTCAAAACATCTCAGCAAAGCAAATGTAACCAATTAAGGTATCCAACTAGGTTCGGAACCGTGACTTTAAAAAAGCGCATAAATGGATAATTTTCATGATATTTAGTGTCACTTAGATTAGAATACATGTATAAAATTGTTTTAAGGACATTTTGACAAAACATTATTTAAATACAATATTTCGGCAAAAAATTAACTTAGAATAACCTTTGTTCCAAATGTTCTCCTTTTGTAAAAAATGCTTCTATTATAATAATATTTTGCTTGTATATAGCTCAGACCTCTGTACAGAGGCTCAATTATGATTTTTGAAAATTTCACATTATTTTCAGAGTTACAACCCATTGAAACAATTATCGTCGTTTTTTTTTTAAATTTCTTTCCTCTGTTGTCGTAAAACATGGATAAACCCACTTCTAAGTTATATATTTTAAAAATTCTAGTTGAGCCTCTGAACAATCGTTTGAGCTATATACAGGCAAAATATTATTATAATAGAAGCATTTTTCACAAATAAAGAATATTTTGAAAATGGGTAATTTTATGTTCATTTTTTGTCAAAATATTATAAATAATTTTTTTTATTGTAATACTATTCTTAAGCCAATTTTTCATACATTTTCTAATCTAAGTGACCATAAATATCATAAATATTATGCATTTATATGCTTTTGCAAAATCACGGTTCCGAACATAGTCGGATACCTTAAGATAGATATTCTTTTACACACACTTTAGTTCACAATTTTCATCACTTTTAATCTCCAAATATCAACTATAGACCATCGACCGTGGACCATCATCGCATGCTTAAATGCCAACGCTTAAATATAACAACTCATTTAAATAAATCAAGTCTTCTTTGAGAGATCGTTTTGAACAGAACTTATAGTTAAAAGGAATAATTTTACCCCAAGAGGATTAATGGAAGTTTCGCATTATAGAATTATATGGAAATTTATAAAAAAAAGAAGTACAAAAATTAACAAGTTACATAACAAATGAAGAGCATTTTACGTAAAGAGTTGAAAATATATTGGAACAGTAAGAATGTAATTTATTAAAATGACTCGAAAATAGAAGCATTTTAAACATAAATTATTAAATATCATTTGGTAAAAATTTCTATAAGAAATAAATTCACACAATACATTAATATATTTGACAAAACCTTTACACACAAATGATAGTTTGATTAAAACTGCACAAAAATCATTACCAAATTCAATAAAACGAATTTTAATCGTCAAAATGTGCCAAAATATTTGTTCATCAAACAAAATTCAAACCAATCTCTATTCCAGACATTTATTGTTAAATACTTTTAAAACATTTAAAATATTATACGTAAGAGCTTAGAAATAGGAGAATCTAATCAGAATATATTTTTATAAAACGATTGACGATGCATTTTATTTAATAATAATTTTTGATCACTTATAAGTGATGTAATATTTTTCTTAACTTTCAATCCAATAAAATTGGAAGAATTTATACTTCATGGAGCTTACATGGGTTAATTTTTTTTTTTAAAGCATACCTATTATGAATGCATATTTCAGTAGTGTTGTTGTTGGTACTTACGCCACCTGATCGACAGCAACATCAGATCAAGGTCCACGAATTTAATTACTTCGAAGGGCTTAATTTTTATGTCTGTTGTCTTAACTTTGAGCACCAAACAAGTGACAGTACGAGTTTGCTCAGTTCTACCCCAATTTTGAGAGAGATCAAACTCTGGTGATATTTCAATAGTTTCCAGAGTCATCTATTCTATACCATTGATTAGGGTGATCTTTAAAGTATAACTAATTTTGCACCAATTATTAGAAAGTATAAAACAATGGCATAAAATATCATGCGAAATAATTTTTATCAATTTTCTATAGCTTTAGTAATTATACAAAATTAAACAATTTAAAATTATTCATTCTTTTTAAAAATCCATTTCGAAAATTTTTGGAATTGCATTGGAAATAAAAAAAGTGATTTGAAGATGGAGTCAATTGAAACTGGAAAAAATGTTTAGTTCATCATTATTGAAAAGAAAATGGGATATCTTCAAAAAATTTTCATTATGGAAGTCTAAAAATGGAAGCCTAAAAATCCATGAAACATTCGGAATGTTAATAATAGTTCTGCAGTATTTCTGTAGTTAAAAAGTATATATTACATTTCACCATAGTTCACTAAAAATAAATCAGCATAGTACATTAAAAAGTGCTAAGAACATCATACTTATTTCTCTTATTCCGTAATTACTCTTTCAAATTTTAAATTTTATCATATAACAATAACTCCACTGATTTTAAACTAATGGAACGATGTTTTTGAGGAGAGTAAAGGCAGCATAAAGTCAGTAAATACATTTTCTCATTAAAACGAAAAAAAAAGTAAAGAAAGAATTAAAATATAACATATATGAAAATATCTGGGTTTTAAAATAATTGTAAATAAATTCGTAAAGAATCCAGTTGAATTCTAAATTGGTAAGACAAGTTAAATTTCAATTATAAACAGGAAGATTTTATCCTTCAAAACATTTTTTAGTAGTTATGTAGCAACTCCAATACCCTTAGAGCTTTGGAGTGCAATGGGCACAAATAAGCTGAATCCTTCAGAAAAGCTTTACTCAAGCACGCACGTAATATATATATATATATATATAGTTTCCCAAAGAAAACATAATCTAATACACTCTGATTCGAGTTGAGTATCTCGTTTTCTCTTTGTATTTCCTCTGTGTTGTTTGAGGAGGTTAGATGAACTTTAGAAAAACAATTGAAGGAAACAAAGTGCCAAATAAAATTATATTAGCTCTGGAAATTGACACGTGACATGGAAGTAGAAAAATCTTTTTCATGTGTTAAGCACAGAGTGGTCAAATGTTGAAGAAATGTATTATTAAATTTCCACCTTAGTAAAACATCACAAAGTATTACAAAGTGTCTGACATTTTCTATAAGATTCCATAGCAAATGTATATAATTTATGAGAATAGTCAGTTTCAGTAATGTGTGAGATTAAAGCTATATGCAAGGGAATAAGTATTATTTTCAATTACCATACTTTAATCTTGACTTAGTTACTAAATGCTCATTTTTAAAATATGAGACATATACTATTCGAAAGATCAGAGGTATGATAATGAATTAATAAACATATATCTTTTATATAAACTGAAAGAATGCCCTAAATTGCAATAAAATATCTATTTATTCCAAGAAATAACCATCAAATCTGTTTACAAATCGATGCATTCAATTTAAAAATGAAGTTTCCAACTCATGTATATCTAAGGTAGCATCAAAATGTTTTCAGATAATTCAATTATTTATTGAAGTTAAACTTATATATATATATTACTGGTCTATAATTCTGAAGCCTCTAAATTAAGTCTCTACTTATATATCACTTTTGCTTTTTTTATTCCTACAATCTGTACTTCATTGAAGCAAAATATTGCAAAGGTTGACAAGCATATTTGAGAAAGTTTATAATGAAGAAGTTTGCAAATGAAATTGATTAATAAACTAATAAATAAAAGAAATAATCTAAAAATTAGTACTATTTACGAATAACAAGCCAGTTGATATTGTATACATAATTTGCTACATTTCTCTTAAGAAACAAATAATAAAAGTTTAGATTTAGTGCCTACATTATATATGTACTTTAAGCTAAAAAACAAAGAAAATTTTCCTTGTTTATTGCAGTGGAACCATTTTAACGAGCATAATTATTTCTAGAATCTTACTGAAATAAAGAGCATCTTTTAAAAGGAAAATATTTTTGCAATTACGTACAAAATACATCCATTATATATAACATTTAGAAAATGTATATATAATTATATATATTACACATATATAATTTTTACTTAAATAAATTATATCTGCATTGTTAAGAAGTGTGATTATCTTCATATTTTCTTCTAATGCAAGATGAATCAACCTGCAATGTAAATTCAGCAGAATACTAAAAAAAAATTCAAATATTTTTTTTATTATTCAGGACATGTAACTAATTCGTTTTTCATAGAAAGTGATAGTGATACATTTGCTTTTACTAACGCTTCAAAACTACATTAAGCAAAGAAGAAATATTATCACTAAATAAAATCTTACCACTTGCATCTACTGTTTTATATTATTATTTATCAACGTATGATACAGAGGTTCCCATGCTTTAAGTCCCTATCTTACAGGGACAGAATATTGTTGCTTTACTTTCTCCTCTGACAAACTTTCCAGCACAAATTTTTGCTGCGAAATATAGTGAAATTTCATAAGCTTTTCCATGATCAAAGTTTATTAATGTTTTTTCTTGAGCTCATCGATATTATTCAACCACCAATCTCCTAATCGTGATCAAAGCGAAAACATCATTCCCAACAAGTTTCACAATTGTTATATATTGTTAAAAAGAAAAAAAAAACGTTCAAATTTAAATTTGTAGCAACTATAGGTATGCAATATATAAAGAAAAATTATAATTTAATTTTGATAAAATTTCTAAAATTAAAAAAAGGAGTTTGAAAAAAAATAATATCTTAAAAAAAAAGGTAAATTTTTATGAAATGTCTTTAATTTTAAAAATAGCTCCTATATGTATATATCATTTTTTTAATACTCAGTTATTTTTTATTTCTATATTTAAGTTTGGTATCCGAATTACTTGTTTTTCAACCAGTTCAAAAATGTGAAAATTAATACGTCGTTAGTATGTCTATATCAACTTACAAAAAAGATCATACATCTAAAAACAGAATGAATCTTCGAAGTTTATTTTAAATTATTTTTAAAGTGAAAAATCAAACCTTTCCTGTTTCCTCTATCTTTATATTTCTTAATGATAATATCTTTTTCGAAAATCCTATATGAACTAGCCAGGTTCAAAATTTTTCAGTACAGTTATAGAAAGTTATTGTGGCTTTGTCTAGCGTTCTTCTTTTCCTCAACACATACATCACACAACATTAAACATCCTAATTTTATTTTGTGAAATAATTCGAAAAAGAATGTATAATTCCCTTTATTAAAACATTGTTAAAAGAATATGCCTCAGAAAGGAAAAAAGAACAAGTGTTTCCTACTTTTACTTCTTAAAAAAATACTGCATTTTTTTTTTAAAAAAAAACTATTGTATTTTTTTTTAAAAAAAAAATACAAATACATTTCCTTTATTTAAAAAAAAATTCCCAATTTTTTTCCTCTTGACATTTTTTTTTCGAAAACAGGAATTTCTTATATTCTTTCCTCTGAGCACGAAAAAAAAATACTTTCAAACATTTAATGAGAGAACTGATAGCCATCTGAAATAATTGGTGCCGTTAAACGACTTCCGTCCTCTCACTGGCAGGTCGTTATCGAGGAGTAAGTGGAGGTCCTTGTCTTTGGCAAAGATAGGTAGTAGTGGAAGTGTGATGAAAGACACTCGTATTACTCGTCCTTTCTTCTTTTAAAAAATGTATTTCATGATCTGAATTTTTATACAATCATAAGTGAAATAATGTATACACACTGGCGTTCAAAATTAAGAAAATGTGCATGTTTAATCGAATACCTTAAAATATACAGGACTAAAACCGATCTTCCAAACAAGAATGTAAACCTTTATAGTTGTTATTGCTCATGCCACCTGCCTTACATTGTCAGATCGAGGACCACGAAATTCATCGTGGCAATGGGCTAGATGTACGCTTGTTGTTGGCTTTTAGCCTTGAGCACCATACAGGTGACAGTACGATTTAGCTCGGAGAATTTCCCGAAGGAATGATAGATGGCGACACCACCTATCTCCACCTTCCCAATTTGGGCATGGAACTGAATTGGAGGGAAATTTTCTCCAGTTACCTGCACTTGTGTGATTAATTTCACAAGACTTTCGGATCCACTGATTTAAAGAGCACCGTGCTTCATGTGTACTCGGAAGGTATTTGGCGGTACGGGCATCGAACCTAGGCCATCCAGGCCGGAGTCCGGTGCTCTAACCACTAGGCTACCCACAGCCTAAAATGAGGTTCTGGGAATCGAACCCAGGGCTACGCAATGGGAGTGTGATACATTGACCACTAGACCACGGTGAATTTTATAGTTCATTGCGTAAGCACACCTGTGACATGAGCAAAGAATTCATATAAAATGCTTTGGGAGTGTACAGGTATATGCCAAATGTTCTTTCACGCTTCCAGAGCGACTTCCATGATGTTTGTTTTCAGTATTCAGATATTCAGTTAAATTCAAGAGCAAATAGTTAAAATGAATAACCATCGATAATTAAGTATTAGAAAGAAGTATCTACACTTAGGGTGAATTAACCCTTGCGTGGGCCATTTATTTCGCTTTTGAATTTCTCGCAGTTTTTTTATGTTTTATTAACCATTAAACAATAGCATTTAAGGAAATGTACTTTATTTTGCCGAATGTTAGCGGTGAAAAGAATACTTCCTAAGGAAACAGTCATCGTCATAAAGAAAATTAAATTTAAAGGTGATTATTTGCCATGTGAAAAGGTAAAAACTATATTGCAATGCACACAGGGTCATCACATTCTATTCACATGTAGAGGGTCCTCTTTTCTTGTCCCTTTCTGCTACGTTTTACAGATCGCTGATTGTGGAAAACTATTTTTGGCATATGATTAAGGCACTATCATTCGAAAGAGCACATTTCTTTCCTTGGAAGCTAGCAGGACGTCCTTTCCTTTTTCTTGAAGAATATCCATTTATATCTATTAGCTTGTGATGTGGCCTCCCTTTGGTAACCATATTCTTGATTGTCAGCGTGAGCTAGAGGTGTCGGATTCTCAGAATGAACAGACATTTTAAATTCTTAATATGCCTTTATTAAGAATATAACTTAAACGTCTAACAATTTAGATAAATTTATATAAATGAGAATCTAGAATGAACTAACACACAAAAATAGTTAAACCGAATCGTGTAAGTTAGACCACTTTCTCTAAATAATTATATTATCCGCCTACTCTCACTTATAATAATATTACAAGTTCTAATATCAAATAATCAGTCCTACCTTATTCCAAACTTAAATGGAAACGTCTGGGTGCGTGTGCAACTGTATGCACCTTGTAGTAATGGTTGGGTTTCTAGGTAACTTAGGCTGTCAATTCACGCTTGTATCTCTTCCAAACATAACATTCATCAAATTGTCATTTTGCTTACTGAAACTTCTGTTCTTTTAAAAGCTATCTTATTTGCATTTCTTATACGCATTTCGCTTCTTGGATTTTGGTTGGAAAAGAGTTGTCATTAATCTTGGCCGTCAAAGAACCCAGAGGTTATGTTAAACAAAAGACGCGTGAGCCCTCACAAGCTGACGAGCTAATGTTATACGGACTGTTAGCTGGTCTAAACTTCTGTTTCTTTTGTTCACTTTCCACAGCATGAAACTATTTATGATGTCAAGGCCAATAAGAAAAAGAAAGATTAGCGTAGGAATTCGTCTTCTCATCATTATATTATAATGGGTTTTGCGCTTTCCACGGGTGTATTTTGTAGGATCAGGTATATGGAAAGTAATCTTCCGAAGGCCCATAAAGGGTTAATGTAAGCTAGTTCCAAATGCAGACTGCAGAAGTTTTTTCAATGTAGCACTTAGCTTTGTGTATAAATTAAGGACACCAAATTAGCACAAAAAAAAGTCGGGGCAAGATCGTTCAAAAGCCGCAAAATTTAACAAACATTTATAATTGCCAGTTATTGTAAGGCGTAACAGAAGAGTAATGACTTTTCAGCTTTATCGTAAACTTCAATGGTTACTGATACTAAAAAGCTATTTGCATCATGCTCACTTCGAGGTGACAGAAAACATTGACACAGAAACAGAGATTAGTGGGAAATCACTCTATTCATGGATGAGTCAAGATTCAGTCTATATGTTATTAGCGTAATTTTATTTGGAATGTTAGGAGAGAGATCCATAATCTGTAATCCAATATCCAAGCAAAAGATCGATATGGTAGGGAAGGGTTTAAATGGTTAAAG
This sequence comes from Trichonephila inaurata madagascariensis, assembly GCA_019973955.1. Classification (NCBI taxonomy): domain Eukaryota; kingdom Metazoa; phylum Arthropoda; class Arachnida; order Araneae; family Nephilidae; genus Trichonephila; species Trichonephila inaurata. Next base: position 96,580 of record BMAV01002794.1, read on the forward strand.
TGGGCATTATGCTGGACGGATTCACAAACTTTTATATCTCTAATAAAAACTGTGTGACTATTGTAAGACACAGAGAGGAAATTTTGGAACCCTATGTTTTCTCTTTCATAGGGACAACTGTAAATTTTTTGGATGGATGACTAAAAAATTCTTCAGTTCTTACCTATATATAATACATTTGAAATACTACTGAAGATAATTAACGTTGCCCTTTTCTTTTTGCTAAGACATTAATGTATTGCATGAATAACACATATTATTTATTTTTTCAATACTAGTTGAGTAAATTTTTTGTATTAATGGATAAGTAAAAAATAACACTTATATTTAAAAGCTTGGAATCATCCAGAAGGAATTAAGGGATTTTTAGAAGAAAAAATGTTGAATATTTTCAGAAAATTGTTTCGGTTTATGAAAATTTCAACTAACTAATTCAATTCTGAAGCAAAATATATTTACTAATTTTATGGTATTGCATAAAGAAAGTTGATATCATCATATTAAAATTAATAAATTAGATTTAATGATAAAATATTATCATTCACACATCTGATTACTAGAATTTTGTTGACATGATAACGACCTCTTCTGCTTTGATTAATTGCTACGAATGAAATTAACTGCTCTTGTTTCTATTCCAAATATTTCGAAGAATTTTCAAGCGTCGCAATGTTTGGTTTACACATCTCTACTTAACAGTAACATTTTTCCATGTTTATAAATGCATAAATAGATATTTATTTATATGGCATATTAAGAAATAAATATTTTATCCAAACAATCTATACATTTTTAATAATAACTAATGTGTATATAAAAGTGTTGCTCGAATAATGGAAATATCAAATTATTTACTGTTAATTAGTCATGTCTTCTGAGTAAACTAATATGCTCACATAATGAATGAAATAATTTTTGTTTACCTTTTATTTATATTCATGTGTTCTTTTCATAGTTTATTAGATAATATTTTATCTCAAGGTATTGCTGTTTATTTTACTACTTAGAAGTTTATTATATTATATCGGAGAAACGACTTTCAAAGCACAATGATGTCATTTGTTTTTTCAAAATTAGTATATGTTGTAAACAGAGATCAAATTAAAGGTAATTCCATTTTCTGATTTTTATGCATTATATTTCTAAAAAATAGTTCGAATGAAAGATGAAGGGTGAGTTAAAACCACTATAATTATAAAGTTTTGAGTAAGAAATGCAATACACAAAATTTTACACAGTAGCTAACTACAGATTTTATTTCATAGATTTAGAACTTTAATTTATGCATCACTTTTTGACTCGCGTATATTTTTAGATAACATTCTTTTTTGTTGGTTCCTTACATTGAGTTTGCTCTCATTTTGTATTTCAATCAAGGATAAATGCAAGTTGAGATTTATAAAAAAGTTTGGTTCTAGCATTAAGAAATTGGCAAAAGTAATACAATGAATCATAGGATTCATGTTATATTTCTAAGCCTTTTATTTCATAAAGACTACATCTGTCATACAAAGTAAACTGTCATTTGAAAAGGAAAAATATTTCAAACCACATTGAGGTTATAGAGTCGTCGAAGTTTCAGAAAAAAAATGGAAATCGCATTACATTTTTTGTCCTCAAATTTTCAGATATAAAAATAAAAGTAAAGTAAAATTTTATTTTTAGAATTTCTTTCGATTGAGTTCAGTCAAAATAGGTCTAGTTAAAAGAGAACTATTTTTTTCCGCATGTGTGTATGAAAAAATATTCCTTTAAAAAACGTTATTTACTTCGAAATAACACTTCTTACACAATTTTTTATACATACTGGAGTTCTAATTAATTTTAAGTAAAAAAAAATGGCGACAAAGATTTCAAATTAATTTTTTGTAACGTACTTTTAAAGAACTTTATTTCAACTGATTATTTTTTTTGAAGAAAAGGATAAATACATAAGTGATGAATTCCGTATCTCTAACTAAAATGGTAATTTACACAGAGCATAGAGTTAACTTAGCTAATAAAGAAGTTTAAGAAAAAGTAACTGTTTTAAAATTGTGTGTGTATGATACATCATTTTTTCACATAATTTTAAATTGAATTTTAAAGCAAAGCGAATGGTAATATTATTTCAATTTCTACGTAGACAAATGAAAACTTTTCACATTTCTTTTTATATAGTATTCACTGAAATGTTTTTAAGGATATGTTTTACAGTATTAAAATATGTGCAGTCCAAAAAGTGTTCTTCCTTTCTATTCCCCCCTTTTATTTGTAATATTATGTTGTGATTTATACTAATATTTTCTTCTATAATAATTATAGCATGAAGAAATTAAAATAGAAGCGGCATTTATACTTGTTCTTCAAGAAAAAAAATACTTTAGAAAGGGCATAATAATTGGGAATCTATTTATTCGAATTGAAAGCTCTTCTGCTCTGTTTCCTGCTCAAATAATAATAGAAGAAAGCATACTTTTTCATGAGGTTCTCTTAAGAATTGAACCATAATAAAAAGAATAAAAACTGTTTTTGTTCATCTGAAGTAATTTTTTTTCGAATAACACAACTCTCTGCATTCTTCAAATAATTAATCGTCAAAAAAGAGAAAGAAAAAATTAAAGGAAAACAGATAACGATTGGTAAACAATAGAAACCGCAACTGTGAAGTCTCCTTAATCATCCTGCGCGATATTTTTTATATTGCTGTAGAGAGTCCATTTGATTTACTTTTTACTACACATTGAACGTGTTTGCCAATGATAAATGAGCACATTTGAATCTTTTATTTCAAAGTAAAAATTGCATTCTATACTAAATTGAGTGCTGCTTATGAAAGACATTCATAATTTTATTCTAGTTTTATTGTAACAAATCAAGTAATATAAAAAAAACTTAAGTCAGTTCCTACTTAGATCAACAAAGAAAATTTTTATTTTTTAGCTTTTTATTAAATAGTTACAACTAATATAAATATGTATATACATATGACAGTATCTCTACATTAAGTGGTAATTAATTTTTATTAATTATCATTAAAGCATCGTATTGCCATCCAAAATAATCGTGCATATATAATTTCAGTTCAACTGAATGCTTTAAAACGTGAGAAAAAAAACCTTTTCAAGTTTTGACACAAGTCGCCAAAAATGATGCCAACGTGGCTGTGTTTGCTATTTTTTAAATAATTAGTTTTAATCAATTAATTTTTATTAATTATAATTAAATTATTGTATTGTCATCCAAAATAATCATGTGTATAAAATTTCAGCTCAATTGAGCGCTTTAAAATATATTTTATTAACGATTGAAAATTCCATCAAGATAAATAAATAAATAAATATATAGAGATTGTGAGCTAATAGTAGGAATTGAAAAAAGACACAAAATGGAAAAAAAATGAAAATGAATAATAATAAAAAAATGAAGGATAATATCATGCATCTTCTACACTGCGAAATAAAAAAAAAATATATTTTTCGGTTTATTGAGGAAACGTAACTTTCTTAAGAATAATTAATTTAATGGGTGACTTTTACACACACACACATTACTTACCCGCTTCCTTAGACATTTCATGATGTTCTATGACTATACATCGTTTTTAGCTTAGTCAGATATTTAAACATTGTAGCCTTCCCTTCTTGAATTAGAAACGACAGGGTTTCAATTTCTGAAACCGAAGTATATTTTTCGTTCATTCCTCCTTAACCAGTGGAAGCTCTCTTGGGAGTCGATTCACATAGAAAAGGTTTCTAGTGAATCACTACACAACAAAAGTAACATACGTGTCGAATTTCAAACCTGTAAGTCTAATAATTAAGAAATGGTAATTTTTTTTTATAATGCCCCCTTACCCCCTCAACCCTGGAATCGATTTAAGCAAAATCTTTTCTTAACAAATCTTTTCTTAAAGAAAATATCAAGTTTATTAAATTTGAAATGTGTAACAAGAGTATAATATAATTCAAAAAGGGAAATTTTTTATCTGTAACTCCTCCACCCCTTGAAGAGTCAATTTCCTCAAAATCCATTTTTAATGGATCTCTACCCTCCAAAATCAAAATTCTTACCGAAATTCTAGCGTGTAGGTCTAAATGTTCAAAAACGGAAGTTCTTTTGTATCTACAACGTCCACATAATTTCATTAACTGCCTTTTGACGTCGATTTTCCCAAAACACATCCTGCACGAATCTAAACTTCACAAAAAACATGTTTGTCAAAACACACACACACACACATACATATATATATATATTGCAATTAAAATTACTTAAAAGGATAAATGTGTTAAGATTATTTTTATGAATTTATTACTAAATTAATTTTTTTTTCAACTTGCACTTTTACTTAAAACTCGAAATCTTCAGAAATCATAATCATTATGTTAAAATTATTTAAGGCTTTCTATTAAGAAAACAATATCTTTACTTATTTTAAAATTATTTGCTTACCTATTATTAGAAACCTATAAAAACAACCAGGTATAAAATGTTATTTTCTACGTCTGGATTACTTTGAAATAAAAGGGTTATTGCCTCTTTTTGTAAAACATTAGATCCACGATTAACAGATATAATATCAAAATGTAAGAGAATTTAAAACATATGAATGTTTTAAAAAATTTTTATAGAGACACAAAATGTTTTTATTTTTATAATAACTATTTATTGCAATTTTGTTCGTCAGTCTCTGGAAGGGACCCCAATTTTCAGGGAAGTAAAGCGAAATTATTTTGGCCGCGGTAGCCGAGTGGTATAGGTATCGGACGGTGGCTTGCCTTGTCACGAGTTTGAGTCTAGTACCACTAAAGACCTGCGATGCACGTTAAATCTGTTGAGAGCTGAAACGTCCTCCCGTTGGTGTGGTAGTTAGGAGAGGGGGTGCCAGCTCAGGTGTCGTCCACGTCACTTGACCATGGTTCAAAATTACGTGGTCCTTCGCCAAAAGCCCTCGTGTAGCTAAACAGTGCGGCGTTAATATTCAATCACTCACTCTGGAAGGGAGTTTTTATAATACAGTAATACTTTTTTTGACTGAGGCTACCCCAACTTACCTAAACCCTGAGTTGAGCGATTTTTTCAAATCTCGTCGATTCGTCGTTTGTTTCAGCATTACACAACTCGATTACTCACTCCTCGCTATCTGTTTAGCTAATAAACCTGTTCAGACGTATTACACGGAATAGACGCTTAGAGACAATAATTTATTTTGTCTTTTAATTATTTCTTATCTACGGAGTGTCTGTTTATTATTAAATGCTGCAATTGTTATATCGTTTTTGCAATATCTGTATTACATCTACTCAGATTTGTAGATTTATAATGTGTTTGAAGAAGATATCGATCTTGTGCCAGTCAAATACATTTAGAAGTGGATACTTAAGACGTTCAAGAGCTTCTGGATTTCCACAATCAAGAGCTGACAATTGATGAACTCATAGAAATGCATGAGCAACAGCAAGATATTGAAGAACTTGTGTCTTTAGACCCAGTTCAATCAGAAGATCGAATGACGACTGGGAATTTGACAGAAGGCCTCAGTTTAATTGAAAAACAGTTTACAAATTTTTGAAAATATAGACTCGAATTAAGAATGTATTTTTTCAACAAAACAAGGAATAAAAAAGTTTTTAGTATGCTGTGAGGACATTTTGGTGGTGAAAAAAAAAAGAATCTTAGGAGCCGACAGACTACTTTGTTAGACTTTCTGAGAAACCTTTTTTCATCAAAATAACTTTGGCTTGCGATTTTGTATTTGTATTATCTAAGATTTTATTATACATTCTTTATTCTAATATGTTATTTTCATTCGTCTCTGGCCCCAACTAAAAACAATTTACATGTATTTATATGCAGAGTCATACCCCGACTTCCGCCAATTCCATTCCGTCATTACTGAGTTCCGACTTCCGTTATTACTCAGTCAAACCTATCGCATAAGTTCGTGGTGTAACTGTACTATAGTATCTTATTAATAAATATTCCATGCCGTTATAAATTCTTACCCCCTTCAAAATCGTGAAAAGAATTTAAAAATTTTAGTTCGAAAATTTGATTTATTTAATTTTAAAACGACAGACTAAATAAACTAAAAATTAAGTAAAAAAGAAAAATATTTTTTTAAAATTTCTACGTTTTTGTCAAAACGGAAGTTTTACTAATTTGAACAATCAAATTTTATTAGTATATGATGAATCTTCTTGAGAGATTTGAATTTAAAATGAATTTAACAATGCATCCTCGTTTCAAAGGCTAACATAAATATGACCAGCGAAATCTTATTAGAATGATCTTTTGAAACAATTTATTTTCTAAAACTCTAAGTTATAATTCGACGTGTTGCCAATTTGATCTACTATTGAGGAAAAAATTTGCAGCCAATAATTCCTCTTGGTTACTTATTGATAACTTCTCTGATCTAAAACAGTATATTGATACAGGAAAATATATTTAAAGGTTTATATTAAGAATTGCAAATATTAAAAAGCAACAATCCAGTATGTATTTTATTTATTGATGTAATTTTTATGCCCCGTCAGGTACGATGAATATTAGAAAAAATTTACAGGGCTCTAAATATTAAATAAAAATATGCTTTAACATGTAAAAATTAGAATCACATAAATTTAGGAGAGTGATGTTTGAAGAATGTATATTTAAGCACAAAATAATATTAAAAAGTTCCTTCACGAAATAGTAGAGAGTTGGAACTAGTTGATTATTTGATATTTTCCTCTTACTTCTATTTTTAGAAACTTTGTTTTTTTTTCTCATAAAAAATTTAGAATTCAATTTTTCATTCTTTTTTTTAAAGTTATATATGTTAAAAGTTCTAATAATTAGTTCTAAAATATGCATATTGGTATTACAACTTTGTTAATTTCAAAATAGGAGTGAGAAATATGTAACATATAAGGTTTATTTTGAAAGTTAAATTTACAATTCTACATCAAGCTTGAGAAAAGGCATGCCTGGGGAGTACTAATTAATTAGGATGAGTTTAACACAATTCAATTATCTGAATCAGTCCATCATCTGAAAAGAGGTGGGAAGGGGCTCTGTCGACACAGATTCGAGAGATATTTAGGTGTTAATTAATCCCAGAAGTGCTGGTGAAAAACTGAGATCGCAGTTTTAAGGAGCGAGAATTTACAATATTAAATTGTCACCTCGTTCCAAATTAGATCCATTAGATCCACGTTTATCCTAACGGTTTTAAAATTCCTGAATGTTTACAAATTCTTGACGCATATTTCCCCCAAATGGGAAGGGTTTTCCAAGGAATTGCAGAGACCAGGGGATTCGTGTATAATGTACTCGTACATGTGAACAGAAGTTTTCGCGTGATGAGAATTGTTCTATAGAAAGTCTAAATTAAGGAAATATAGTCTGCAATAATTGAAATCCCTCTAGGAAGATTTTCATTTTATGAGAGGAAATTCGTGTTTTATAAGATTAAATCATTGTTTTTTGGTAAAAAATGTTCAGTACGTAAGATCTAGATTTTTTATCAAAAGATTTTACTTAAATATAGAATAATACTAAGGTACTGAAGAAACTAATATTTACAATAGACGATTTAACCCGGGAGAAGGGAAGAAATTGAAGCTAAAGTTAGCGGTCGCCTTTTTCCTAGTAATTATATTTATTACATACGATAAAAATCATAATTTCAGGAAAAAGTTTAAGTAAAAGAAAATACACTTACCTTCTTTTAAGGACCTTTCAATTTTTCCTTGATAATTTGAGGAAACAAATCCAATCAAACTGAATTTAAATATTTCAAATGTGCTTTACTTCAATACAGAACACAAATCACAAATGCGCTTTACACTAACATTACAGGAATGATATTTGCTGGCAAAACTCTCACATTTTGTTCAAGTTCTTGTAGTTTTATTATCTTTTGACGATTAACAAATATTGTGTTGAACCTTTTCTTGCTTGTGCCCTTTTGACGGGGTGCCGTTCATCTTGCGGTAAACTTTTGACTTCATATTTTTCTTGATGGAGTTTTTTAAGTAGCAATTGAAAATTTTTCTTTCTATTCAAACGTTTCATGTTCATCTCTTTTATGAAATTTACTTTAGCTATCATGATTAATATCATTTATTTCATCAAGTTCTTCAATTACTTGATCAGTTTCAACTTTATCCAATAGTGGTGCAGATGTCCATTTCTTTTTTATATTCTGTTCATTTACATTTATAAACCATAATAAGTCATACAACATAGCTATCAAAACCACTAAGTCGTTCACGGAGAGAAAATGTAGCATGTTCATAGAAAATATTATGGAACAAAAGTAGTGGCACGAGGACCCCAAGTACCCTAAGACTGTAAAAAAAGTTTATCATTCCCCAAAAATGAGTGATTTATATGACAATTACATTTTAGTTCCCATGAAGACTGGCATATAGAGGGATACTGACGAATCTTTTGGTAACAAATGAACAATTTTCACAGAATTAAAGATTTCGTGAGCCGGGGTTACTCTGTGCCCCGTGTGACCGCTACTGGTTTAAATAAGCTAGTATACGTGTCACAAGCTAGCATACGAGCTTTTCATATTTTTGATGCCATAAATGCATCAGATTTGTCATTTTTAATATGTAATTAAAAGTGAGAAAGCTAAACACATGTAAAATATAGATAAAAAATTGAAACCGAATAAAAAAGAATATAATGCCTTTTATAATATAATGTTTCAAAAAATCTGCCCATTGTACTGCAATTCTGCAGGAAATATTTTGAAGGCAATGATATAAAACTGACAAAAATAATTAAAAAATGCTAAATCAACGGGATTAGCTAGCGATATAATTTTTTCTTTTTCAAACTGATAGACTTATCACAATAAACTGTTAAAAAAGAAACGAAAATTAAAAAATTAATTATTCAATTAAAAAAATTAATTCATAAAAATCCTGAAACTGAACAATTTTAAAAACAAAAAAGTTCAGTAAATAATGAAATATTTGAATAAAATAATTATGGTAAATATAGCATACAATATATTTACTCAAAAGTATTAAACATATTTTTAAAATCATCATACCCTTCATATTTCTCCAGATTAACTGTCATGATTAATATGGAGTATTTGTCGTGAATAATTATTTCTTCTTAAAAAATTTACTTAAAAGAACAGAAATGAGAAACAGCTGTTCGTTTTGAGGCAGCAATCATTCTTTGTCAAGAAACCAAGGCCGTAACTTCTATGTTCTCAAAAACATTTCATATTATGAAAGCAGCACAGATTTAATTTAGGTCTCAACGGCCAAAGTAAAAGAATTACCAAAATTCTCTCAAAGCTTTTGCTACTTTTGGAATTTCAATAAAAAATGGTTGGTCTTGTAATGTTCAGCATGCCTCTAATTCATCTAATGCTACTACAGCACGGATGAGAAATTAATGGATGATGCGAATTTTGTTTGATATATTTTAAAATATGCAGAAGTTTTTTGAAAGGATTTTGAAAATTACTTTTGCTTACATATGTATAAAGATATACATAATTATTGTCATGGAAAAATTAAATAGTTTTTTTCCTTATATAAGAAAAAGAGAAATTTGAAATGAATGTTTCCTTTGATATGTATGGTAAATTTAGTACATCAAAATATTTTAGGGAATAGAACTTACTTTTGAATTTATAGTAACGGATTTAAATTAATGCTATGCTGAAAATTTAAATACTGATATTTGTTTGTTTTAGGAAAATGTTTGAAAAAAGATTATAAATCTTAATAAATGTTTATTTATAAGAGTAAAAGTTTATTTATGTTTCTGAGCACCATCCAGGTGAGTGTGATTTGGCCCATTTCGAACCTAATTTTGAGGGAGGGCACCTGAAGGGGTCAGGGGCCTCTTATCTATGCTCCCTCTCTACTAACCTCACGAGAGGACTTTCGGCACTACACATTTACAAACATCCATGGCTTTTGCTGGGGATTCGAAACCAGTCCCTACGGCACAGTAGTCAGCATAGCTAACCACTATACCGCAGGCTTTAAATTCAAAAATATATATTTATCACAAGTTGTATAAGCATTACTTTGCGAGTGCAATTTTCTCTTCATTAAATGTCTTCATTGAATAGTAGATATATTTACCTAGATATAAAACACATATCAATTACACGAAAAAAGAATGGAAATTTATACTAACTACGCACATTTTGCTAATAAAAGACAGCAACTGTAATTCAACGTTTATTGAGAAAAATAACATTTATTTTAATAATTAAAGAAACTACACAGCCCAATACGAAATTATAAGATCACAGACGAGTTATTTTTGAGCAAAATAATATAAGATATATATTTAAATCAAACATTAATTCTGCAGCCAAATTAGAAATTAAAAGAAAAACATTTTAATTAAAATACCTAAAGCATTTTTTAAAAAATTTTCAAATGGTATCGGTATGAAGTTTAGATCACATGGCTACAGCTTGGTTAAGATATGTTTTTACTCTGTTCTTTTTAAAATAATTTTCAATTGATTGACATGTATGAAAGGAACTTTATCTTGTTATAATTTACATTTCAGTCTTCTAAGGGATTCCAGGGGGGTATCAGGCTTCTATATAACAGCGGGTTTATCAGAATCCAAACCATTTATCTTTTCAACAACTCTTAATCCGGGTGCAGGCACGCACTTGATACTAACGTCAATGGTCGCGTGGGGTGACTGAGTCACACCACTCCTTTTTTATAATTATTTTTACTGTGCACGACAAAAAAAATCATTATTCCAGTGAATAATTTAACTCAGAGAAGGTATACTTCCCTACTTTTAAGGACTTTTTCTTTGATAATTTGAGAAAAAAATATCAATCAAACTGAACCAAGAAGTTTTAAATGTGTTTGGCTATAATAAGGGACACTAATTGCAGACACTTTTCGATAGAAATTACAGGAATACTATTTGCAGGCAAAATTGTCATATTTTGTTCAATTTATTGTAATTTTGTTGTCCTTTGACGATCAACAAATATCATGTTGAACTTTTTCTCGCGTGTGTCTTTTTGACAGGGCGAAGTACCACACTTACGGCTTCATATTTTCTTGGTGGAGTTCTTTAGTTAGATTTTGAAAATTCTCCTTTCAACTGAAACATTTCATGTTCATCGCTTTTCTCAAATTTACTTTCTCTATTATGATTACTATGCATTATTTCAGCAGTTTCTTCCCTTCCTTCATCAGTTTCAACTACCATCAATAGAGATCACAAATGTCGAATTCCGTTTTTTATATTATGTTCATTACATTTATAAATCATAATATGTCGTTTAACACATCAATCAAAACCATTAAGTTGTTCACAAGAGAAAAATGTAGCCTGTTCATAGAAAATATTTTAGAATAAATGTAATGGCGCGGGGAACTCAAATAAAACAAGTACCATAAGATTGTTAAAAAACATTTGCCAACTCCCAAAAAGAGGGATATGTAGCAAATACATTTTAGTTTCCAAGAAGACTGTGATATAGGAGGATAATGTCAAGGTTATTGGTAACAAATAAACAGTTTTCTCAGAATTAACGATTTCGTGAGAATGTGGTGAATCTGTCCCCCATGCGTCTGCTCCCATGTTAATATATTGTATTTCCATATAAGGTCAAAAAGTGTTCCATACATTTATGAAATTGCCTCTTATTTGCCTATTTTAGAACACATGAGATTAATGTCTTAAAATACTCCAGTAGTAATTGCTGTCATTTAACTGAGTGATGATGTTTGTTAAATTTTTCTAGTAAGAAAATGATATTCTTTTAAATGTACAGTTACGAGATATGCCATTTTTTTCTCTTTTTCAGGCATACCTCTGCATGATGTTCAGAGCAGCGGATTTCATTATAGTTTATTGAAATTCTCAATAATTCAATACTTCAAACTTTCTAGTTCAACAAGGCACTTCTGAACAAGTCGACTGTTTTATTTAGTGAAACGACTAGTATTTTTTCTTTTTTTTTAATTAACTTGCAAACATTGTTCCATATCACAACTATATATAACTGTTTATCAGGAAACATTCTCTATATTTTATTATAACTATTTTTTTTTATTAAAAAAAATTATAAAGTATCATTGTAAACATTATGAAGAACTTTTATTTATTTCATGTGCAGATTTTCTTTTTTCGTTATCAAACAAACTTCTTTCTCACACCTTCATTTCAAACAGTTTTGTTTTTAGGAAGCAGTTAACTAAAAATAAAACAAATCTAAATAAAATAAAGTAAATCCTTAATTATGATTGTTTTTCCCCGCCTTCTTTTTGAGCATTCCAGATGTGGGTTAAGTTACTATTAAAATCCAAAGTTAAGTAAATAATCATCTGTATTATTGAAAGAAACAAAATCAGTTTTATATTTATGTATTACTGTGTTTCAGAACATTCTTTTGACATGTAAAAGATATTTGATCTCCTATTCTTTTCAAACCGGAACCAACACTATAAAATTATTTAATTTCATACGCTGTCATTGTGAACTTCACGTTTATATTATTTTTATTGAGAAAATGTTCACGCAATTTTGAAGTGGTTTTATTATTTGGCAACGGGTTGTATTATTATTATTTTAAAATTAAGTGATCTATCAGCTATCAAAGAAAAATTGCTGGTTTGAATGAAGTGACTATATTTAATGTTGTAAATGCTTCTCACTTCTTAAAAGTTTTTTTAAAAAATTCTTTGGAGACAAAGCTTTTTGAGAAAGGATTTAAAATGTTTGGATACAAATATTTATGATATACTTTTGTTGCATAACAGAAAGTTTAACAACTTTATTATTGTTTCACATTAGAAGTTCAAATATTTATGATACTTTTGCTGTGCATAACAGAAAGTTTAACAACTTTATTATTGTTTCACATATTACAAATACAAATATTTCTTACAACACAAAAATATTTTGCTTAACCCTCCAAGCGGTCTGCACGTAAAATTCCGCCATTCCAGAGATGCTTTTTCTGCCTTCAAGCAAGATTCCCAAAAGCGGCCGAGCCGCATTCTTAAAAATACGGCTCAACCGTTGTTGAGAGCCCCACCTGAAAGCAAAAAAATATGAAAAATATGTGCGGTGCATTTTTGAAGCATCTCCAGAATGGCAAGACTTGAAGTGCAGACCGCTTAGAGGGTTAATTTTATTTCTTTTAAGGCATGAAGTAATCAGCTTTTATTTGAGGAGCTTTTCGAAAAATATAAACATTTAGACTAATAATTAATTTCATGTATTTGATTAATTAAAACTCATTACGGTAGTATCAAGCATTTAGTTTCTCAAATATTCTTTGCATCTAAAGATATTAAGCAAATAAGCTTCAAAATATAATTTTAAAAAAATATCCTTACTTCTTCCTGACGCAAAAGAAAATAGTTTTGTAAGAAAAACCCAGTGAATTAAGAATTGATTATTGGAAATTTTACTCGAAAGAAAGCAATATGTTTATTCATATATATCTTCGTGACAGTTAAATTATATATTTATTATTACATTTATCAAAAATGCTTTAAATAGAAGTATTTTTAATATGAGAATGTTTTAAAGAAAACAAATATTTTAAAATCTTTTACTAAGAAATCTCTATATTAACTCTGGTTATAGATGAATAAATCTTAAAAGAAAGTAAGCGAATGAAGAATTGATTTTTGGAAGTATTACTTACAAAAAACGATATTTTATTTTATATTATCTATTACTATTAATATAGGTTTCAAAAAATCCAATAAACGCTCAGAAATTGCTAAGAGTATTTTGAATTCCTTTATTTAGTTTGGATATTCGATTATTTAGATGTATGAATTACACTGAGTATAAAATCCTTTGAACACACAACATACTAAATTATTGATTATAAATAATCAATGACCAATAGCGTATTTAATGAGTTTTGGGGTAACAGGTTCTGCTTCAAAAGCTGCTTTTTTCATTGGGTAGATATTATTGTTTAATGCAGAGCTGTAATACTTTAAAATATTTTTACCGACTATATCTTATTAAAACAACTGTACATAGCCATAATAAGGGAGTAATTGCATGTAAAATAGGCTTTATTATAAATATTTTAAAAAATGTAATAAAGAAATTTACTAAATGAATTAATTTTTACTAAGCTGAAATGATATTGTATGCAATGTACGAAATGCATTAAACGATAAAAATACTTTGTTTTTATTTTTAAATGTTAACGAATTTTATATTTTAAATATGGTTACTAATATTATTATATATAGCATGTAATTAATGTAATGGTAATATAAATTGTAGCATTTTTTTAATGTTTATGAATATTGATTCATTTTTAACGCAGATATGTTAGACTTAATTTTTTATTTAAAATTTTATCTCCTTGATTCAATACATGGGCATTTTTCACAAAGCATTTAATTTATTAAATTCTAGAGGTTATCATAAAAGTCCAAGACTATGTGGGGTAAACAATACGTTATTTTCTTATAATTTTATAGAAGAATAATCTCTTCTAGAATTCTGAAATAAAGTCGTTGTAAAGCAATACTTTTTACTCTAAAGCTTTCATAGAGTTTCTAATAGCAAGCCCATCCCCCGGATCATTCAAGCAGGATATGTGCTTAAGAAATATATATTTAAAACACGATGAAAAATATCCAAATTTATCTGTACTATTTGTACATAAACAAATTTTAATGCATAATGAATTCTAGAGGCAACAAATTCTTTCAATACAGTAAATCTATTTTATATGCATTATATGGGTAATACATTTTATTTCAATAATTTAAAAATAAGTTGACTGGTAAGTAAATTATATTCAAGGAAAATAAAATTTAAAAATATTTCTTCTGGCTGTATTAATGCAAAGTTTTCTTATGTCTTTAGCTGTAAAATATTATTTTATTCCGTACAAACTAGAAATATTGCACTATCTATTAAAATATTCTTCCTGAAGAATGTTGTAGAGTCTCTTTCATTTCATCCTCATGTAATTCCGAATTAGAGCCATAAGAATTTTAATGGGAAATTTATTTTCCTAGTATTTGAAATATTAAGTTGCTAAGGATATATTGGTTTATTTTTGTGGATAGTATTAGACATGTTAGAGAATAATAAGCATTTATGTAAAAATACCGCATCCAAATATAGACGATAATGGGTAACTTAATATAAAATTAATTCCAACTGCTTTGAAAAGTCTCTCAGATTGCCAACGGAATGCAAAGAAATTCAAATAAAAACATCATACTAATACACTTTCGTATTACTTGAAGTTGTTATTTGAAAACTGTAATTAATTTTAAAAATATCTTTGGCATGTACATAAGAAATCGAATTCTTCAAAAAATTGTAAGGCATTTTAAAGACTTACGATTAAACGAATACAAAAATCAAGAATTATTTGTAATTATATTTTCCTTAAATTTAAAAAGCTAGAAAAAAAAACAAAAGGAGAAGCAAAAAGAAATATAAAATTAAATAAATTTAAATCTATTCAGTTCTATTGCAAATTTTTTGCTCTCATAAATTACAAATTCAAGTCCTGAAAATTTACTTTTTCTTACCACCTTCCTTAGTTTATAAATTTTAAATATATCTAAAGCATTTGATGGCGAAATCCACCGAAAGAACTTAATTCAGTGTTTGTAAGTTTAAATTTAAATAATTATGTTTAATATATGTTGTATGTTACCCCTTTTGGAACTGTACCTAATATTTTGGTCCTACCAAATATCACTCAAGAAAGGTTTTTTTTTTTTTTTTGGCTAGTTTTATGATAGTGGAGTACCAAGTACCAAGACCTATGAGGGATAAATGAGTACCAAGTTTGCTTGGAGATTTAAACACTGGGGGTCTCGCTTCAGACTGATCACCTGATCAGGACATCTGCTCATAAATCTCGGCGCCCAATAGTCATGTATACTGGGATGGGCACAGTAGGCCCTGGCCCTCATAGGCTGTTGCGCCACTGAATTTGAGTTTGAGTTTTATCATAGTTTAATTTTCTATCCTTTTAAAGTTCAATTTTTACAAGTTCGTATAGGTTTTTCTGAAATAAAATAACATTGAAATTGAAACGGATAAAAATGACTGTTAGTGATGTACTATATTATACGGTAATACACACAAATTGAAATTGGTAAAAAAATTTAAACAAAATAATTAGTATACAGCAGAAAAAATAATCAATAAAAGGAAATTGGAAATTTGCCTTAAAAAAGCAAAACAAAATTTTTCTACCGGTTACTAGAGACGGAAGCTTTCTTTATACCATTACATTAGGTATGAAATACAGTTACGATTTTTTTTTCTCAAATTAATCGGATTTTTTTTTCTTTGCAGCCAATTGTTTTCTGTTCTTTACTTAATTAAAACCTTCTCATTGTATTTTTCTCTAACGTACGAGTATTTAATTAGAATTCTTGAATGATCCTTTTTTTTTTTAACAGCGTTCATTCAAGAGCATAATGTTTTCGCATCCCTTACGCTACTGGTTAACACCTTTTGTTCAACCGGTTCCACTTTTCTTTCAAATTAGAAATTAGGTCGAAGGTTAATTGCAGTAAAAATAATTTCTGTTAAAATACATATAAGACCAAAAATCTTCTATTTAAAGCAATTATCATGATAGATATAATATCGCATTTGATCTCTCATAAAAATATGTCAATAGTTGTCGTAGATAAAGTATTACAATTAGCGAGTATACAGAAATATTCTCATATTTATCATCAAGAAGCAATACATACATCAGTATGTTTTATTCTTCAATACGAAGTTATGGTTTGAAGGCAATAATTGACTCAATTAATTGGGCATTTCTGATTTAAGCAATATTTAGTAAAAAATTTTTATAGTTATTTAACCAATTAGTTATTATAACCAATCACAGAAGGCAGGTGGCAACTTAGTGATTTTAAATGTATATAAAGGGTGTGTTAGGGCTTCGGAAAACATTGCAATCGTTGGCGTAATGCAGAAACATAGCCATTTATCCGACGTCCAAAAGGCCATGATCATTGACTTTCGGGCCAAGGGTGGAAGAAATGGTTAAGTTTGCGAACTGTTCGTGTGCCGCCATGGTAAAAGAACACCGTGCGTTCTCGCCAAAATTAGCGACAGGGCAAATGTTGTACAGCAAGGGGGACATAGATGAGAGAGGTGAACGACATCTGCGGAGATGTGTTTTGGCAAATAGACGTGCTACCGTTGAGCAACTGACCACCCAGATTAACCAAGAGGCTGAAATTATTGTTCAGTGAACGTTGCTGCATCTGTGCCTCCTAAGCAGAGGCCTGGTTTATGAACATATACTGACTTCTGTTCATCGGCAACGAAGGCTGGAATTTGCACGCCAGTACCACAACTGGACGTCCACTGAGAGGCGACTGGTAGTGTTTTAAGATGAAACATGTTTTATGCTCCATCGAATAGGTGGATGTTGGCGTATACGGTGTAAAACCTCTGAAAGCAAACACCCTGAAACCATTGCCGGAATGGTCCAGGCTGAAGGCGGGAATATTATGATCTAGGGAATGTTTTCCTGTCATTCTCTGAGTTCACTCATCATTATGGAAGGACCGATGGATCAATACATGCATGGATATGCCTTGTGGATCATTTCCACCCCTATATGCAGATTGCTTTTCCTCAGGATGATGGCATCTACCAGCAGGACAATGCGAAGTCCATGCAGCTGGCAGTGTACGTGCTTGATTCGAAGAACACCAGGATCAGTATAGCAATCTCCCCTGGCCTTCGAATTTACTTGACTTAAGCCCAATCCAGAATCTGTAGGGCCATATCGATTGGGTTGCTCGTGCCATAGATCCTCATGCGCGTAATATAGCGCAGTTGGCGACGGCACTGGGGTCTGCATGACTCAACATTCCAGTGAACAATTTCAGGAACCTAATTGACTATCTTCCTGCACGTCTCACAGGTGAAAGGTAGTTATTCTGGCTTTTGACGGGTTGTAACATTAATGTGACTGGACAGTGTATATATATATATATATATATATATATATATATATATACGGGATTTTTTTAAAATCATCTTTTTTTATTCAATTAACATTTTTATATCCATTATATAATAGACATCTATAAATATCCATCTTTTTTTGTGTGTGTTAAAAATGTGTGTTATATCTAAAAATGTACAGTATTTATTTATTTGCAAAATTTTAATAAAACAAAATTTTTATAAATTACCACTTCGCTTAGATTGTATAGTTTATTAATATTCAAATAACTACTAAAGTTCAATCGAAAATTAATTATTCATTTACTCAATTATACAGGAATTCACTGCATATTGAAATTTTCAACTTAGCTATCAAAAACAGTGGCAAATTTAATTATATTAAAAGGAATTTCTTTTCCGAGAATTTCTAATTGAGTTCCATCTCCATTAATAAACACATTTACCAAAACCAGCTTTAAGGTGAATAAAAGTTAATTCCATGTGCATACATGAAGGAAAGTAAATACTTCAATGACAAAGCTAAGAGAAAACTTCTAAAAAAGTTTCTGATTACTTTAATTTAATGTACTCATAAAGTTAATGAATAATGCATATAAAATAATTCCTACGTTAAAAGGAAAGATTGTGAGGAATTATCGTTTCAAATATTAATGCTTATGATAGGAATGAACCAATAAACAGCTGAAATAAAAGTTTAAAATATTTATTTAAAATGATAAAATCATTTTAATAACATGTGCATAGTTAAAATAGCAAAAAGAGGGATCTAATAAATCTGAATATTATGAAAAAAAATTTAAAAAAGGCTATATTAAGATAAATTTTCTTGTGAATGTTGCCTGCACCATTCTAAATATATAATATTACTTTAATGTTTGAATCAACATCACTTGGTTAAGATAATTCTATTTGTTTTCTCTTAAAATAAAAAATAATTTTTATAAAAAATGAAACAGTGAATAATAGAGTAAATGAGAAAATTGCATCTCTTAACGCAGATTAAATTTTAATCAAAGTTTAACTTTAAGACTTGTAATTATAAAACTTTTATTCACTAAGCATTATTCAATGAGAAAAGAATTCAAAACTTAAATTGGTGTAATTTTATTGAAAATTTTTATAATTAAAAATATTTACAAATTTTTTTTTTCCATGTTTTAAAAATGTATGCAAATTAGTTCAACATGTTTAAGCAAATAAAGATTTTTATTTAACATTTGTACATCATAATGAATTTTAATTTATTTTTGGATAGTTTGATTTTTTAACAAGGCTTGAGAAACCTCTTGCATAACATTTGTTGTATTTATGAACTGTATTTGAAAATTACCTTAAATGACACTGAATAACATTTCTCTTGTAATTAAAATAGAGGGATTTAGCTACATTTTGATTTTTTGGAATGGGATAATATTTTAATGATCCAAGCATTTCACAGTGGAAAATGAACAAATCAAAGATAATATCAATAATTTATTGATAGGTACAGCTTATCCAACTTGAAAAAAAGGTGTGTTTATCAAAATAGTTTTCTAATTAGATTCATTGATAAATTTTTCAAAACATATTACTTTTCAAAACTTTTATTGTTTAAAACATATTTTTATTTCCATTTCATCAAAAATTCTTTAAATAAATAGCCAGTCTTGACAAATAGTCTCAAAAATGTGTTGAAAATAAAAATAATTAAAACTATATATACGAGTAAAGGCTCGGGGAAAGATATTTATTGCTAGATATTAGTAAAATGTACTTAATTCATATCTGAAAAACAAAAAATAATAAATTAAAAATAAAAGAGAAATTTTTCTCCTTTAAGAAATGGAGATTTATTTGTCGAAACAGACACACAAAAACGATAAGTTGTTCAAGTGAATTAAGCGTAGAAATTGAAACAAGTTTAAAAAGTATTTACCTCTAAATTCACAGCCTGCATGCACGTGTAGGTTTAACATTATAAGCCCCATTAGGATCATTTTTAAATTTAAAAAAATTTCCCTTATGCTTTATTTCAACATACAAACAAGCAATTAACCTCATATTTTTCGAACATGCTTCCATCTGTGTTGTGACAATTCTTCTACTCCTATTTTAATTAAAACTAAACTCAATGGCGCAACAATCCATAAGAACCAAAGCCTATTGTGTTCCCTTCAGTTTCGTGACCTTGAAAGCAGAGCAGATGTTCCGGTCAGGTGGTGGGTCTGACGCGAAACCCTCATTGTTTAGTTCCCAAGCAAGATTGGTACTCATTTTATCGACCCATTGAAAGAATGAAAGTCTGAATCGACCATGCCCATTCCGGGATTGAATCCTTGAACCTGTGACGTGGAAGCGCGATAAGCTACCACTCGACCCCACTGGGCTTCTTCTAATTCAATTATAAAATAAATAATCTTAGAAATACCTAAAACAGACCAAAGGGGTTATATTTTGTTTCTCATTAGAAAAATGATTGTTTATAAATTAAGTCAAAGTATGTTCTTTATTTCCCAATATCTCATTTTCGTTTCTTTATACATTGGGAAATAAACAATTTATATCGTGAAGATTTAGAGTTGAAAAGGAAATGCCAGTATGGTTTAGTTTCAATCAAGCTTAGTGATTTGTAGGACTAGTCCTTTCTCCATTGTGTTCACCTTCAGTTAGCAATGTCTTTACGAGTACTCTAATTCTCGTCACATTGACGTTCAAACGCGTAGTGTTCAACATTTCAGAGAACCTGAAATGTGTAGTCTTCTGGCGGCGTTAGCGTATGGCAGAATTTTTTGATTAGAAGTAGTCATGTTAGAGCTGCAGTCGAAAACTTAACGTGGTTAAAATGTTCATGTAGATAACTTGAACTCATAGAATGCGACATCTTCTGAAATAAATTACAGTGAAGCTGTGAAACTCCCTCGGAATGGGAATTTACCTGTTATTTGCAAATCAGGAAATGAAATTGAGCGGCAGTAAGAATGAGACAATAACGTACCAGGTCTTTATGTTAATGATGAGTCCATGTCATCCACACATCTAGCTGCAAGTGGACTCTTCATAACGTTGTAACCAATCCCACTTCGGCTTAGTTTTTAATGGTGAAAGCAACAAAAACATTCAAACATGTACAATTTCTGAAGCAAAGCGTCATTTTGGAGATGACATTAACTGGTATGTTACCTTCTTCGCCGTATAACATAAACATGGAGCACTAAGTTATTTAAAACGTTGTGCAAATGATTTTTGGGCCAACAATTGTGAAAAATCTGTATTCAAAGAGACAATGAAATGAAAACTGATACATTTGATTTTTTCACAGAGAATTTCCCCACCAAATTTTCATAAATAAATGAGTTTCTTAGAATAATGGACCATGACTGGGCCAATCAAAAAGGCCGTGTGGGCCGTTGGTTTAGTATCGCTGCTCTAGAACTAAAACACTTGTTCATGGGGAATATCATTTCTTTTAAATAAACAGTATTTCGATACGTATACAAGAATAAGTTTCTTATAAGCTCAACACTTTTCATTTTTAAATAGGCCATTTTTACACTCTGCGTATAACACTTACCCGGAAATTTCGATCTTATTTTTTGTGCTGAAACTGTGCGTTATATGCCAGATTTTACGGTAGATCGGAATGATGTTTGTTTAAAAAAAACGACTTAACTTATGAACTTTAATGGTTGTACTTCTTGAAGTATACTACTTTTTTCAAAAACTTAGGATAGTACATCGAATAAATGACTTCAAAATATGATAGCATTGAACAAGTACATTTCAGACTCCTTCGTAAAAAAGGGGGTGCATGTTGTACAGTGACTTGAAGGTATTGGTGCGTGTTATATACACCGCATTTTTTATGGTAGATATAAATACCGATGAAAATATAGCGTTCGATTCTTAGAAAGTATATCTTTATAAATTTCGAGAATATATTGTATCAGTACTTAATTATCATGAAATAAAATATAACTTTAAATATTATTTTAAGAATAAAATATATTTATCTCTAAATTTACCCTTTCATTGTTATTAGAATGAAGTGTGTGTCATATAGATAATTAGTATTTTTCACTTCCAATCCCAGATAACAATTTTCTTCTAAGATTCTACTATTCTTAGATATCACGTAAAATTGACGTAGCTAGTTGGAGAAATGGGATTGTGTCAGTCATGTTTAAAAATGAGAGCGTTTATTTTATTTTATTTTAATCGAATTATATATATATTTTCTATATATATTAGTCTTCGGGGATAAAAAAAGTTTCATCAACTAAAAACGCGCATTTTTCCCTTTAACCCCAACAACGATAATAATTTTTCTTTTATAATGTTACTCAAAATTTAAAATATTTGATAATTTTAAATTAATAAGGATCTTCGTGCTACTTTTTAATAGAAAGATTATTAAGATCTTATATATTTAACTTTTCTGCAATGTAAAACATTAGTTACAAAATAAATCTAGTTTTTGGCGCAGCTTTTAATTTAAAATAAAAAAATATGTTCGTTTTCTTGCATTTCAAAGACAAATACCATATAACATGCAAATATTACTTACACATGTTAACTACTTAAATTTTATTTGCTTATATATATATATATATATATATGTCTGGTAATTTGAATTTACATTTTTTTTATTTTGATGTAACCCTAAGATTATACTGATATTGACTAAGAAAAGTGTTTCACGTTATTAAAAAATCATAGATGGTAAGTATAAACGATATAATTTAACAAGGCCTGAGAAAATTTTGCAATAAATTTATTTTTTATTTATAACAAGAATAGAATGTCTGTATTTCATGTAAAATTACCAAAATTAGTAAGGATGAATATTATTTATACCTGTTTATAAAAGAATTGTTGTAGCCGTAAAAAAAGCGTAGTCTGTAAATACCAGCCAATTGAATTATAAAATAATCATGTTAGAAAGGAGTTACATAACTTCGCAATAAACATTTAATCCCTATAACAGATGCAAAATGAGATTTATAATTCCACAAAATTTATACAGAATAATATTTTCAGATATATGGCGCTATTTATCAGTCTTTATGGAAAAAAAATCCATGATGGCAAAAGATGCAGTATTTTAGGTATATATTTCGACTTTATATATTCCCTGAAAATGTAAGTAAATATTTGATTTCCAAAATGACATTGATAAATATTACAATTCAATGTCCATAAAATTTAAAAACTAAAATTTTACATATGTTTAGAATATATTTTCTATAATAGAACATAAAAAAAAATGTGAATTATTTTAAACTTTATCAGTGAAGTAACAAATAGTATTTGATTACTTCGTATTTTGGAATTTGAAATGGGTATTTATAAATAGCTATCATGCTTACTTCGTGTTGAATGCATAAATTATTTATATATTTTAACTAATTTAAAAGTCCACTAAGTATCAGATTGTTTTAAAATAAACAATTTTATCTTAGACTTATTTTTACTGATTCGAAAAATATGTTTTCAAGTTCATCAAAAATATACATTAAATTTTAAGAAAATATATAATAATAAATTATTCTATACATTTTTCCTAATAAGTCAATGCGTGAAAAAAAATGTTATTCAGTAAAGCTAAAATATATTGTTTGATAACTTCAACTGAATTCAATTCAAAGCAAAAAGGAAGATTCGTATTAATTTTTTAATTTTTTTATTCAAAAAAGGCAGATCAGAGTAGTATTTATAAATACTTAAAACGTTTTGATCGAATAGGAAAACACAACAAACATTTATCCTTACAAAATCATTCTAAACTTGATATATTCTTTTACTTTGTAAAATAATAAATATAGAGCTTTAAATGGTAACAATATTTTAATTTAAAAAAAGAACGATTGTGATTTAGGAAAAATTCTTACTATGCACATATATTTCATTTTATAATTAATTTATATTTAATGAGATGGATGTGTTTATTTATTTGCGCAAAGTTTAGCAAACTTTATAAATCATTGAATCACTCATAATTGCTTACAGCTCTTTTTGTACAATTAAATGGGCTCGATATTTAAAAACATCAAATGCAGAAAATTATGCTTGTCATAATGAATTGCTATAAATAACAGCAGTACTGCACTACTTTGTGTGAAATAATATTGTATTCTT
The DNA here is from genome assembly GCA_019973955.1 of Trichonephila inaurata madagascariensis. Taxonomy (NCBI): domain Eukaryota; kingdom Metazoa; phylum Arthropoda; class Arachnida; order Araneae; family Nephilidae; genus Trichonephila; species Trichonephila inaurata. Next base: position 120,649 of record BMAV01002794.1, read on the forward strand.
TGCTTTTTTATTTATTTATTTATTTATTTTGATGCAACCCAAACTGGACGTGAATGTTATGAAATTTTGGTTTCGATTATATATCGCGTGATAAATCTATTATAACTAGCTTTTTTGTGATAGTTGTCAACTAAATTCTTTTTACTTGTTGAGCGTTGAATAGATTCTGAATCAATGCTCATTAAATCAACGTTATTGGAATAGCGTGCCAAGTTCATTAACAAACTATTCAAATACTCAATAAATCCATGTTTATTTGTTTCAATCTTACTTCTGGAGCAAAAATTATTTAAAAATGGAAACATAGTTTTTTTGTATCATTTCAATAACTCTAGGTTTTATGAATGCTTCTATGTTATCCTTTGGAATTACTAAATGCATCTGTTGTTCTTGTATAGATTTATTAAATCACTCAATATTTGTCAAAATTTTCAATCAAAAAACGGTCTAACTATAAAATATCTCTTCTAAGCAAATTTGCGTCTTCTTTGTCATTTCCCTGGGAAACTTGAACCTTCAAGAGGCTGCTGATACTCGTTAAAGTTGCCGAGCTGAAAGTTCCTCCAGTTAGAGTGGTATGGTAGGTTGGAGAGGAGGTAGCCAACTAAGATGTCATCTTGGTCACTTGAAAGAGGCATAAAATTACCAAGTCCGTCACCAATAGTCCTCGTGTAGCTGTTGTAGAACTCTCACTCACTAGAAGAATCAAGTGAAAACACCTAAATTCCTAAAATTAATACAAGTAGAAGCCTATAAAGCACATTACCAAGGCTTAGAACAGGACATTTTAGAGGAATGAAAATTAGAATAACGGTACAAGAAGTACTCTTTCTACAAACACTGTCACGATCAAGAGCTTAACACAGTGCTTCTCAAACTGTGGGTGCGCCGCCTAAGGGGGTGTGATAATTCTACAAGGGGAGCGTGAGCATATTGAAAAATCGAAAATAAAAGATTATTTTTAAAATTATTAATTTACTGCAAGTAAACAAACAAAATACTTCTGACATAATAAAAGAAAAAATTAACATTTACACTGATAAAATACACTTATTAATATATCAGTACTGTACAATATAGTTTATAATTAACTAGCAGGATGACCCGGCGTAGCACGGGATTCTTCAAGTGTACAGCTTTATACATTCGAAGATTCCCCTTCCTTTTCAGTGTCAGCACTTCCTGGTGCGTGTGTGATTTCTATATATGACATTAAAATACTCCTTTTTCGACGTTTCTTCCACATTTTTGCTTTGTCGGGCGGGTCTGTTTTTTAGCTACTTAGCTCGGTATTGCAAGGGCTTTTTCCGTGGGTACAATTTTATCCCCATGGAAATTTTCCCTTTCTCTCTGGACACCAGTACTTCTGTGTATGTGTGTTACTGAGTGATGTGAGTGATTTCTACATTTATCTTATTTAAATCCCCTTTTCAGAAATTTCTTCCACTTCTCTTTGTCAAACATGTTTCTTTTCCATCCGTTTAGCCCAGCGTTGCACGGGTTTTTTCAAGTAAAAAAACAACCTTTTCTCACCGAGGGATAACATTTTTTTGTTTTTTTTTTCAAATTTCTATTTTCGATTAAAAATTTACGAAGCTAATTCAATTTTGTTCTCAAGAAAACAGACATTGTACGGATTTATTATTAAATAAATAATTTAGTGATTAATAAAAAAACCCAATATAATTTTTGACTCAAAAAATAATATATTAATTTATATCTTTTTTCCCCAAAAAATTTTAAAAAAAAAATGTGTACCGTTAGCTATGAAACAAATTGTTTTTTCGATTAAATATATGTAACTAAAAAAAAAGAACAAGGGGGGGAGCCAAAAAATGTGCTTACTTTCCCCGGTAAAAAAAAAAGTTTTAAAAAAGGAAAAATAGTAGTTTTTTAAAAAAAACAGGGCAGCTTTTTCCCCTATTTTCCGAAAGGTTTTTCAGAAATTATTTCTCTAAAAAAAAAACTTTTAATTTGGATTCATTATTAAAAACTAAGATCATTTTAAAATTATTTTACAATGAATATTTTTAAAAAATTCAAATCAATAAATAGGTTTTGGAAAAATTACGGGAAAATTTCATTTTTACACTCATTATAAAAAAAACATTAAAAAAGAAAACATCTTTATCAGACAGAAAAATTTTTTTATCTGTTTGGACTTTCCGTGAGTTGTTTTTCCGTACATGCCCCATGGGGAAAAAAATGGGTTGTTTTTGAGGGGGGTTTCATAATTAACTATTACTGGCATTTTTGGGGTTTTTCCAATTTTTTTTTTTTTGTTTTTCTTTACGGTTCGGTGGAAAAAAAAAAAAACATCTTCTTTGAAAATATTTTTGTATAAACAAGGGGAGAATTTCTTTTTTTTTAAAAAAAAAAATTTTTTAATTTTTCAATATTTTTTTTCCCAAAATTAATTTTTGGGAGCGTTGAAAGGGGTTAAAAAAAAGTGCCAATCTGCTTGACAAAATAGTTTTATCTTTTTTAGGGAAATTTTAAAAAAGAAAAAATTTTTAAAAATTGTAGAAATTGAGATTTTAATTAAAATATTTTATGTTAATTCCCTGTTAAAAGAAAATTTTTTTTTTAACGAAGTTAGTTATAAAGTCAAAATAGAAACGTCCCTGAAATTCCATTTTAGCTGAAAAAAGGGTTTTATGCTAAATTTTGTTATTGTTTTAAAATAACAGTGTTACAACAATGCAGACAAATAAAAATTTGGGCCCCAAAAAGGGTGTAATTAAATCTGGTTTTAATTAATATCTTTTCAACTAATTGGGGGGAAAATCGGACCGGGCTTGTGAATCTTTAAAACCCTTCTCGAATCCACTGGGAAAAGACACAAAAAAATTTTATCAAAAATTTTTTCCAGCCGTTTAGGAGGGGTTTAATCACATACACACGCACAGAAGATTTTTATATATAAAGATTTAACAATACTAAGAACAAGTTTAAAATACAAATTTTAACATTTTATCTTGAAAATTTTTTTGTGTTTTTATAATTAACCCCTTTTAACGTGTTTAAAAAATTTTCCCAATTTCTTTCCCAAAAGCCACATTTTCCTGAGGCGAGCGATGTGATGCATGAGAGAGAAGGAATAAATAAAAAAAACCCCCGCAAACCTATAAAGGGTCCTTTTGGGGATTCCAAAGCCTCGGAAAAAATTTATGGATAGCAGTGCACAGAAAAGATCTTATTTAGGATAGACGTAAATATACGTCCAGGCAATTAACGCTTTGTTTGAGCGAGAATTTTATACACGAAGGTTGTTTTAAGAAAAATGTCGTGTTGCAGCTTTAGTGTTAAAGTATAGTATTATTGGGTTCAATACATTGTATTTGTATGGAGTGGGGTGCGATGAAAATTATGGTTGAATATTGGGTCACAAATATTGAAAGTCTGAGAAGCACTGGCTTAACATTTAACATCTTCTCTCCTATCCTGCCCACCTCGCAAAATTTCAGCTCATTAGCTGCAACCCCCGTGAGGCCTTATACGAAGATATTTGCATCCAGTTTACCGATGCTGTTTAAGAGGTCATTTTTTATAGTCCATGCATTTGGTCCTTTCCATAGTCCTTTATTGTCCATGACAAGACAACAACCAATTAGAAAAATCTCAAACTTTGAATTCAAACACCTTGCGAAACACTTTTTCGCGAGATAGTTCGGGCAATAATATTGAAGTATGATACAATTAGTTTCAATATCTCCACTCAGATTCGCAAACAGTGTAATTATTAAATGACTGTTTTATTATTATTTTTAATTATAAGTTTCGAAACTCTTATAATAATATTGTTAGGTTCCTCGCTCTTTTTTTTTTCTGTAAAGTGGGTATTGCTTCTAGATAATTTAAGGTGATCTTAATTTTTACTATGCTCGAAGACCTGTCTTAAATATTGAAACTGTGACTTCGATTAATCAATACAGAGTTCTATGCAGTGACTCCGTACAATAGGTAATTATCTTAAAATAACTATTGAATGTATAAAATTTCAATAGAGGAGGTCTTTTTAGAGATATTGAAAAATATAGTGGATCATTTTTTTTATTAATTTCTTCAATATCGAACATACTTAATTAATTGGGAATCCTTGTTTGTAAGACGAGTTTCGAATAACACAGTCGAAAAATCCGTTGATTAAGGGTATAATTCAATGAGCATTAATTCAACTGCCGTTTGAAAAACAACCCTTTTCTATTTTGCCGGGTAAATTTTTACACTTCGGGATTCTTAAGAATTTTGGAAAATATTTGCTTGCATTTGTCAGGTATTCGCCCGTGTCTAATACCTTTCTCCTAAGTTATCTTCGTGACCTAGAGGTGTGGGAGTGAATGAAGAACCAGGCGTGGTCATGATCTTAAAATGTCTTTATTAAGATCTTAACTTAAACACTAACAATGATAATATTTGTATTATAACTTAGAGGATCTGAGGTGAGAAGACACACAATACGTATTACAAAATAAGCGCGACTTTAATCACTTTCTTCCCGCCTATTCCTAATCTCAATTTATACACAGTCCTAATTTGATAAAAAAGAACTATCCTACCTTTAAACTCTTGTTTAACCGCAATCATCTCGGGTCCTAAATATCGTTTGTTTATCTCAAGGGGGAATAGTATCCACCTTGGCTTGATCCCTCTATCACGGATAGCTTCACACCCCAATGACGGTTTTCTTTCTTTCCTTCTGTTCACTCGCTTAAACCTGACTTAAAAATAATCACTTACTAATAGGCCATACGCTTACGTTAACTTTTGCTATTTAAAAAGGGTTTTTAATTTGATATTCACGCTTCGCTTTTTTGCATTTTGGTTTGGGAAAAAATTTGCCTTTTTTTGGCCCCAAAAAACCAAGAGGAGTTTTTGTGAAAACGCGATGAGCCCCGTCACACATTAACCAATTTTACCTATTTTTCTGTAAAACAATTTATATGCTTTTGAAAGTATTCTTAATGCATAATTTTAATGTACCGAATTAATTTGCAAGGTAACATATTATTAAACACTAAATATTTTACAAAAAGCATTTTTTATCGATAGTACATTTTAAATCCAGCATAAATATAATTTTCATATTTTCCCGGGGTTTTTACCTTATTCGTTCGATCCCATTACTCTTATTTTATCAGTACTAATGTCTTTATTATTCGGAAAAATTTCTCTTGTAACAAGTCAAAAAATTATTCAGTGCTTTTTTAAATAATAATATCAAATTTATATTCTTAAAAGATATTCCTTTCCAAGTTAATAGAGATTATTATCAATGGATATTTATGGATATTATCATACCCCCGTATGCTTATGGAGTTATCACGTGTTTGTACTTAACAAATGAGAAGGGTGCAATGTAACTTTTTTTTTTTTTGAAATGAAAGGATAAAAATTCTGATATTAAATGCTTCAAGTTGAGTTTTAGGTTATTATTATTGAGTCCAACAAACATTAACAGTGACCATTTTTTAAGGAAACTGTGCAACTGTTAATTTAAAATAATACATATCCCTCAATTTCTGCAAACGTAGGTTATACCACTAAATAACATGCTTATGCTGCAAAAATAGCATTGATGTTAACTTTTTACAATGCATAATACGGTAATCTATGCCTTTACGGGCAGGCTTACCTCCCAGTTAAAGAAACTCACTGGAGTAGAGAGAATTGTGCAATGATCAACAAAATAAGAGAGTTCAAAAGATGCATAGCACAACATGAGAGACCAAAACTTTAGTTAGATCATAAAATATTAAACCCAGCGTGATTTTGAGTACGGTTTTGAAATTATTTCACATTTACTTGACCTTTGAACACACTCACTACATAGGGCATTTATCTATGATCAGCCTAAGTTAAAATCAAAGGGAGTATTCACAATAACAGTGATATGATAATTTATAAAGGAAAACAGCGTGTAAAGATGTTTTCAATTGTATGCAAAAAATATTTAAACCATTTCTCTTTGGACTCTTTCATCTGGAAGATAGATCTCTTTGTTTTTAAATGTAAGAACTTCGCACGTTAAATATAAACCTAAATTGATGTATTACATTCGTCCCAAAATAAAATATATATTATATATTATAATTGAAGAGCAAATAAAGTATTTCATTCTATAATATAGTTATATTCCAAATCTGTTTATTTTTTATGATTTATTTATTTATCAAATTAGTGTTTTCTTACTATGCAAGGATTTATATTTTACTTCCATACACTACAATTATAATGTCTCATGTAACCGAAAGCATGAAACGCTGCTTCATCCGATATGACTAATGCAAAGAAAGAGGATGTCTCCGTCCATTTCGTCAATAACACGCAAGGCGAAATCGAAATGTGTAGATTTGTCATTAGCTTGCAAATTATGCATTAACTACACTTTGCATGCGTGCAATTTCAGGAGCTTATGCATAACTCTCACAACTGTTTATTGCGGCATTTCCAGTTCCAAACTTGCTCTACGTGTTGAATTAATCAGGCTGCTAGTAAAAGCCTCCATCACTTGATTGTCGAAGACAGTTGTGTTCTATTAGAACCATTCCAATGGTGCAAGTACCTTGTATCCTTAAATTGCTGATACGAATGCTTAATGGAATCCTTACTTGGAACATGCTGGTTTCGATACTGTAAGCGAAATTGTCCTTAAACTATTATAACTGATTTTCCATCGTGATACCACAGCACGGATATCATCATGCTGTGGCTTTTGATACACCGTCAGCCATTTTGTCTATCGAGTTTTAGTTCCATCCACAGATACACTACGAAACTTATCTATATACAAATAATATAAAAAAAAATTTTTAAGTAAATTCCTACTTGGATCAACAAAGAAAAATTTTATTTTAGCTAATTTTTATTAAATAGTTACAATTAATATAAATATGTATATGCATATGACAGAATCATAACATTAAGTGGTAATTAATTTTTATAAATTATCATTAAAGTATCGTATTGTCATCCAAAACACAATCGTGTATATAAAATTTCAGTTCCACTGAATGCTTTAAAACGTGAGAAAAAAAGAAAACCTTTTCAAGTTTTGACACAAGTTGCCAAAAATTGTGCCAACGTGGCTGTATTTGTAATTCTTTAAATAATTAGTTTTGCAGTCAATTAATTTTAATTAATTATAATTAAATTATCGTATTTTTACCGAAAACAATAGTTTGTAGAAAATTGCAGCTCAATTGAGTGCTTTACAATGTATTTTATTAACGATTGAAAATTCCACCAAGATAATTAAGTAAATAAATATAGAGATTGTAAGCTAAATAAAAAATAAAAAAATTTTAAAAAAATACACCGCTCTCTTTTTAAATCAATAGATTTATAAAACACCAAAATATATATTAATTTTGTTTTCACTTATGGAATTTTAAAAGCACTCACAATAAGTTATGCTCAACCTGTATATTAAAATGTGCAGTAAGTTAAAATCCATAGCTTTCAAAACTGGATTTAATAATTCATAATTTTCAAAACAATATTGTATTTTTTAATATGTTGTTTTTTGGAATAGAAAAAGAGTTCTAATGGTTTGATGCAAACAAAGTTTAGAAAAGTAAGGGAAAAAAATCATCGTCAAACATTACACTCTCATTAAAATGTAAGCTTCAGTTTCTTCAAAACCATCAAATAAAATTTTAACGAAATTCGAATTTTTGGTTTTTTTTTAAGAGGAGAAATTAGAGAAATGTATAAAATTAGACTCATCAATGATAGCATTTCTTTCTTGAAATTAATGAACTATTTCAAATATATAAGTATGTTGATTAGTTAAATAACATTGTAATTTTGTTACTTTAGTGTTAATTATTAGTCATATACCATATAAAAATCTGTAAGCGAAACTATTTAAAAACTTTTATTTAATGATTAATTCAAAAAGCATTAATGATTTTATAATTCAATTATTTAATTGTATTACATTTATACTTAAATTTCGATGAATAATATAGTTAAAAACTGCAAGTAATAAGTTTCATTAAGAGTTTTAAATAATAAATAGCTTATTTTTAAAATTACATTAAACAAGTTGAAGAAAGGTAATGATGAAAATAAAACTTAGGAATTTAGTGGTACAATTTTTGGGTATTGAAAATTGTCGATTTCATAAATAGATCCAGTCAGACAAATAATAATCAAGCAAAGTGCTCGATGTTTGCAACGGATCATTGAACATATATAGTGGTATAATGTAAAATACAATCAGTTATTCTCTGAATAGTATTGTAACGCAATTGAGACGAACAAATGTTTCTTTCATTTTCAATCAAACTAAGCGATTTGTAATCAAAGTAAAATGTTTTGCGAGTGGTTTATACATATTAGTTTAAAGTTATGCTCATTTTGCAGTTTCATATCCAACATAATTACTAAGTGTTCACTAAGAAATAATTACAAAGGGTTCCACTAGAAATAATTCAAAGTGTATGATTTCTCGCAAGATAAAATGCGAATATATTGGAAGATGATCTTAAAAACATTAAGATTATTTAAACAATTTCTTAGATAGATTTTCTAATCCCCTTTTAAAATAATATAAAAAATAAAAAAATACATTTTTTTTTGCTTCGTAACCAAAATTTAGCCTAGTTTATGAACATAGTTCTCAATATATAATTTTTAAATAATTTTTGTTATATTGATTATAAACTTAGAAATAGAGAAATATAAATAGAATAGTTCCATTTAAAATGATTGATGATGTATTCTTAAATTAAAATATTCTCAACTTAAGGTATCCGATTAGGTTGAAAAAGTGCTTTTTAGGTGTTTGATGTTTGGTGTTGTTTGGGTCATTAGGGAAAACAGAAATTAATGATTGAGGAAGAAAGACTAATACATAAAACTAGAGAGTTTTTTAAGTTTTTTTTTTCTTATAACATTTACTTTATCTAACTAAAAAAAAAATATTTTTTTAATTCGTTTTTTGAGGAATGAACTTTTTATGATAATTTGTGCATGAGAAATGAGATTTTTCTAAATAATCTAATTAAATGGAATGAAATTTATAACATATATGCTATGGGCTCTTCAGAGTGTATCTAACCACAGGTTTTAAGACAGCTACATATAATCACATTTTTAGCTTAGAACATGCAGTAATTTTACGAAAAATCATAACCATCAAATTTAAATGCTAATAAAATATTTATTTCTTAAAATATTTTTTATCCTTACGGTTTGTGACACTTCATAGGAATTAATTAAGAAGTATATCAATGACGTTAAAATTGCATAATGTGCAATTTATTTTTATTTATCACGTTTTCTTAACTTGAAAAATTTTGCTAAATTTTCCTAAAAATATTTTTTTTTCAAAAAAAAAAGGGCAATACATGATAGTTATTTAATAATTATGACTTTTTAAGCCTATTTATGTTCTTTAAAACAATAAAATTATTCAGAAAATAAGATTTTGAAAAATTTATCTCCGAACCTAGTCGTATACCTTAATGGGGAAGTTTTTTGAACACATGATCGAAATGAATATATATATATATATATATATCCCCTAACCTAAGTTATAAAAGATAATTACATTAAATCACGAAGCAGTTTGAAATGTTCACCAATCCTTTTTTAATTCATTTACTCTTAACTACTGCAATATATCTCCTAGTCTATATATAGCCTGCTGGGTGGCGCAGTTGGTTTGTAGCTAGTGTATGCCCAAAGTTGCGAGTATGAACCCGGCCTCTAGTAGCTGGATTTTCATGTTAAAAAATGACAGCGTCCATGTCATATGAGTATGCGGTATGTTAAAGATACCTAGAGTGCCTGTTTGGTTTGGTTGCTCTCATTAAAATTAAATTCCTAGCACCATTTCGCATCGTCAGAGCTCAGGTGCCTCCTTCTGGGGAGGAAACTCAGTTTCAAAATTACATTGCGTGAATCGGTATTCCGCCTATATGGTTCCTCACTAATAATTGATGCCAGCTCCTTAAGAATGTACTAGGAATGCAATGGCAAATACTAACCCACTGGAAAAAATATTACGATTATCTTCTTGTATTGCGGTAAAAACAAAAATTACCGCTTTTTCAGCCTTAATAAATTATTCTTAATATTTCAGAAAACGCTGCAATTTCATATCGATTTAAGCCAAATTTTTAATAAAAATATTATAATTAAAAAAATTCATAAAGGTTATTTAATTTTATTTTATCGAATTAAAATTTCCTCTAAAATAATGGAAATTTCAGTGATTCTTAAACAGTAGATCACACCATTTGGAATGGGTTGCAAAGAAACACTATTGGTTTCTTCTTGTATTAGTGATAAAATATTATTAAAAATATTGGAGATCTGAAATTACTTTAAAATTACATCGAGGGAGTCCAATTCATAAAAAAATTGGTTTCATATAATAAAAAGTATAATTACTGAGAAAGTTCATTAGTTATTATGAAGGAAATGTCTTGTATCATAAAAGATCACTGAACTAATGAATACATATAAGTTGTACACTCGAGAAAGTTTTCTGATCAAATATTCACATAGGAGGGTGTATGGAAAATAGCAATCTTGTCTTAAAACTCTGATTATAGTTGACATTCCTTACGTTCTGTCCTATTGTAAAGCTCTTTAGTAAAATACTAGATACATTCTGTCCAGGATTATCAAAAATATGATAATTTATAGTAAATATATATTTTAGGATAAACTTTGTAAATTGAATTAGTTAAAGTTTACTTTTTCTTATAAAAAGGACCAGAAATTTTTTAATTGAATCAGTCAAACTTTTACTTAAATGTAATAAAACCCTAGTATTCGGATAAATCTAGTAGGTATCTGTAATGTACCCAGTCTCTTTCTCTTAATTGCTAAGAGGGGATGCCGACAAACGTGGTAAAATTTCATTCGTTTCCCTAATTGCTGGGAAAAGATTTCGCAAATGGGTGGTCAGAAATTTTGACCATTTTTTCCCATACCATTTTGAAAATTAAAAGATACACCGGTGCAATGTGCTTTTCGGGTTCTCATGGATCTGGACCGGACTCAGACTATGAGCCCAGACAGACTCTCGCTATAAGTGGCTGACGGACAAGAGATCAAAGGGGATAGGCGGTGAGTGATCTTGAAAAACGAGAGGTTTATAAAGAGAGAGCGAGGGAGTACCAGGAACAGATTTTGACTAGAGAGAATCCGATAAGAGGTCTCTCGTTAGCGATAGACTTGAGAGTCAGCGATACCTGAGTCCACGAATTAAGGTGGACTTCGAACCGAGGAGATTTAGAATCAGAAACCGCATAGCGGAGATAGACCCAGCGAGCTCAACCAAACTCTGTGTGGAATTACCGAGAGCGAACTGAGAACCCTTTAGCACATCATATGTATGGGACTTTTCTCTAAAGGATCATTTTAGTTAATTAATTTTATGCCAGCGATATAAGACATTGCAGCGAAAGAGACTCTTTCTCTAAGGACTCGTTTTGCAATTGAATTGTAACGAAAACATTTTTGATGAATTTTTATACTGTGTAATAAATAGTTATTCCAGAGCTGTTTGAAGTCGTTACATATATAACGTATTTCGATCATTAATATATCTAGAAGACTTGATCTAAGTAAAAACTAGAAAACTAAAAAGGAAAATTTCATAAGTAAATTCTGTATCTGAACAAGTTCTCAGTTTCCTTGAGGTAGAGCAATTTTAAATATTATTTCAGGTAAACTGACAACAAATTGAAAATGAAAGTTGAATTAAAATTGCTATCACATTTAAAATATACAATCGGACCTCTATTTAACGAAACCGCTAAACTCCCCCTAAGTTTATTGTGTGGAAAATTCGTTAAATAGAGATTAATTTTCAAAATTTTTTATATTCTTGGTTCCAAGTAAAAGTTCGTAAAATAGAGAGATTCTTAAAATGGAGGTTCAACTGTGTAATACCGTAAAATCAGTTATATAACCCGCTCTTTTAACACAAAAAAATAAGATCCAAATTTAAGGGTGCGCGTTATACGCCGGGTATAAAAATGATAGCTTTAAAAATTAAAAAAAAAAAGAGAGTGAGAGCATACAAAAAATTTAGACCTCCATATGTATGGGAATACTATCTATTTAAAAGAAATAACATATCTTGTACACTTAAAGGGTTGTAGTTCAAGAAATATACTATTTATTCAAAACCTGGTATAATATCACAAATAAACGATTTCAAGGTATAAAAGTATTACACCCGTATATTCCAGGTCCCTTAGTAAAAGGGGGGGCTCGTTATCCGGGAAATATACTAAAAAGTTTAAAAAATGCAGCTTCAAAGTATAGATGCGTGTTATATGTCATATTTTACGGTACGTCTTCTTACTAAAAATATTTATAACCGAATGTTATTTCTATTAAGTTATTCCTATTTTCTATTAGTTTCATAAAAAAACGTAAAAAATTTTTTATTTATAAATGTTTTTCGAGTTTCATTTTTTCCGTTTAAGTTATTGTTCTTATATTTTAACAAAGTGAATTTTAGGCTCTTTGTGAAATATTTTTAAAATTGACAATTTCAGAAGTTTTTCTAGCATATGGCAAAACTTAAATGTGCTTCACAATTGTATGGATTCTGAATCAAGTCTCAAGTCAGATCAATCATTTTTTTTATAATTTTTATTAAATCTGATCAGGAACTTAGGAGATTATTAGGCACTTTGACCATGTTCTTGATATAATGCTATAAAAGACACGCAAAGAACACACATTTTTTTCCCATTAAATTACGATAAGAAAAATGTCTGAAAAAAGAAAAATAACAAAAGCAATCTACATTCTTTTTCCTTAAAAACACATTATGTTTTTGAAAAAACAACATATTATTTTCCTTTTCTTTTTTTAAAAGCAAGTCCAACTTTTTTTTCTTTTGCATCTTTGTTTTTTGGAAAAAAGAAATCGATCTCCTCAAAACATGATAAAACAGCGTTCCAGCGCTTAGCGAGAGGAAGGATCCATGTATAGGATAGTCCGCGTCTTAGCTGAATGTCGTCATTTCACTGACGGGTCGTTGTCATAAAGAAGGGAATGGCCCTATCCTTGGCATAAAACAGCAGTTATGGAAGAATGATGAATAGCATCGACAGCCTATTTCTTCCTTTTTAAAAAAATCATAATTCAAACGTATTGTCGTGTTCTTTTTTTCACGTTCGTGAGATATATATAGTATTACAGTATGATTAGGAGGATCCTTTTGTGGTCCTTTATTAAATTTCTTTATTCGAAATTAAATTTGTGTGTACATGACTTAGTTGAAATACAGTGGGGAAAAAAATAAAATTCTCTATAGCAGTGCTTCTCAAAGTTTCAATTTTCGCGACCCAATATTCAATCATAATTTTCATCGCTCCCCCCTCATACAATAACAATGCATTGAATTCACTAATACTATACTTTGACGCTAAAGCTTCAATACGACATTAACCTCTTAAGTACCACTGGCGTATATAAACTTCTCGCTCAACCGAAGCATTAATTTCCCCGGACGTATATATACGTCTTTCCGAAGTACGATCTTTTCTGTGCACCGCTATCCATAAAATTATTCCGAAGGCTTAGGAATGCAATAAAAGGACCTTGACAGTGTTTGCGAAGAATTTACTTATTTCAGATTATTTGCTTCTTTATTCCTTCCACCCCCCATCCCCATACATCACATACGCTCACCTACGTGAAAAACGGCTGTCATTGGGAAGTGAATCGCGTAACTTTTAATCGGCAGTTAAGGGATTAATTATTAACAGTTCAAAAAGTTATCAAGATAAGTATTAATTTTTGTATATAATTTTATATATGACATGCTCGTGGGGTCACTTGTAATTATTTAACTTGTTCTTAACTTTGTACTGTTAAATTAACTATAAAATACATCGTGTAGCACTGATACATTTATAAGTGTAACATATCAATGTAAATGTGTATTTACATTACAAATATGAAAAATTTGTTAATTCGCATTGTAATGGAACATTTCTGTAATCTCAGTTCTTTTCAGAATAATTGTTGATTGAAAACTATTAAAAAACTTTTTGAGAAGGATCATTGCACACAAATTTTAAAAATACCACATATATCACAGAAGGATGAAATACACTTTTAGTTAATTTTAAAAACAAGTTATTAAAAAATGGTTAGTAAAATTATCTTATCAGATCATATGATTTATGTCTCTCTAAAGGATTTTTATCTCCTTCTATTAAAGAAATACAGATATTTGTCACATACTGGTATCCTCAGATTTTAAAATTATACGAATATTATAAGTATACTGTTATAATTTCCTTTAGTACTAGGCAAAATATTTTACGTGCTGAAAATAAATCAGATTTTAAAATTAATATTGTTTGAGATATTTCCGTTTACATATGTAATAAATTTTCTAATCAAATTGATGAATCGTCATTGAATTTAAAATTTAAAATTCGACGATACTTCATCAAAGACCGACATTTATAGGAATTAGATAATCCGTTGTAGTTTGACTAAAGAAGAAAAAAATGTGCAAAGAAAAGAAGTGCAAAGTAAAGAATTTGTGTTTGACCTGCATGTTTCCAATTATTTTCTTAGTAGATACATATGCCCTTTTAACATTTTGTTTTAACAATTTTTACATTTTATAACAACTAATTATACTGAAGAAAAAACTAAATCTTCAAGGATTGCTCCTTTTCAAAATGGCGCCAAAATGCTTTTAAAAAACGCTGATCCTAATTATTGAATCTCAGTTCGCAATTGCTTGTATTGCTCAATATCATTTCACTATGTTATAGCCACTTTAAACTCTGAACTTTTTTGTCTTCTGCTGGAGAAATTCTTCTGAAGAGAATGGCTATCTACAGTTAAAAGACAGTTATAAACTATTTAACACTAAAAGAAACTTCCAGATTAGAGTTTCATTTTAGATATTTCGAACTAAACAACAAACAATTATCACGTTTATTGAACGAGATGTAGAATTTAGCTGGCAACCAAGTAAAGGTTTGAACAAATTTTGCGTAACTAATTGATACAAATGTTCCTTCCCGATATTCTGCACATTACCTATGCATTAAATGAGACAATCTCTAAGTTAGTTAAGGTAAATGATAAAAGTAATGATGTTTCTTGTGTAGTTCATTCTCAATTAATGGTATTTCTCAGGAAAGTATCAATTTATTTCCCCAAAAGCTCTGAACTGATAAAGCGGTGCATTAGAACAACCCTTCGGTTTAATCAACGGAAATTTGGCTTCTAATCAAGCAATCGAAGCAGATTAAAATGCTCTATTGGTATCATTTTCATTTGATAATGAAGCTGTGTGGGAAGCGTACTGATAGTTGTAATTGGTCGGAAAACAAGTGAGCCGTAATGTTCAATCAATGCTATATAATACTAGTATAATATAGTTGCTGATTCTACTGAATAATTTAACATTTTAGATGATTCCCGAACATTTATTAGCTTTTACCCATGCAGACATTCGTGTGCTTGAGCTTAACCCTTTATCTATTGCATTTTGATTTACTGTAATTTTTTTCATGCAATATTTTTTGGAACATACTACATTGAAAATTAAAGGATATACATAAATAAAATACTCAACTTTGCGAAATTTATTCCGTTAGAGCCAATTAATTAAATCGGTATTTTAAAATACCGTCAGTCCACAAAGGTCTAAAATATTCTCATAATACGAAAAAACCGAGATAAGGACTTTTTTAACGTAGTTTTAACTCTTAAAATGCTAAATAGCCAGAGAACACTAATATTTTAAAGCACAAAATATTTATTTTTAAAGATTATTAATTTTTTAAAGTTTATTTACTTTTTTTACACATATATATAAAAATAGATTTTACACATAAACTTAATTTGATGATAGTTGAGCCTCTGTCAAGAGGTCTGAGATATATACAGGCAAAATATTATTATAATAGAAGCATTTTTCTCAAAAGGACAATATTTTGAAAATTAATCATTCTACGTTCATTTTTTGTAAAAATATTGTGTAGTTAAATAATTTTTTACTGTAATAATATTCTTAAAACAATAAACAATTTTATATACATTTTCTATTCTAAGTGACATTAAATATCAAAAATATTATCCATTTATACGCTTTTGCAAAATCACTGTTCCTAACGTAGTCGAATATCTTATAGATTAAATCAAGCCTGATATTGTAAAATCTTTTAAAAATGTTTCGTCTAGTTCAATCAGCGTTGTTCCCCACCAAAAGAGAGCCCGTATTAGTTTTGTAGCAACTTTCGATATCTTAATGCAATTATTGTTCCTTATCCCTATACTTTATCACATATTTAGGACTTTATTGTTAGTTTAAGATAGGGATCTTCAACCTTTAACGTTCGAGGGCCACAATGTCCGCAACAAATCAACAATGATCCACGAGCCACATAAAAAAAAATTACAATGATCCGTGGGTCACACGACTGTCAAAAAATAATGCATTAAGGAAATTGAAATACGAAAGGGATTTTTGTGTTTTATTGCTCTTCAACTAACTGTAAAGGAAGAGATAGTGTTAAAGATTTGTACATATATATGTACTAACCATTACCCACCCACTTTCATGGGTATTTCATGATGTTGCATATATATATATATATATAAATTATTCCTATCTAAGACTTAGCATTAAAAATTCGATTGTATTGAAAAATATACTTATACCTGTAACTCTCGTCTCTTGATATAAAAACAAGTAATATATAAAAAAAATTATGTCAATTAATACTTAGATCAACAAAGAAAAATTTTATTTTAGCTACTTTTTATTAAATAGTTGCAAATAATATAAATGTGTATATACATATAACAGAATCACAACATTAATTGGTAATTAATTTACCATTAAAGTATGGTATTGCCATCCAAAACAATGGTGTATATAAAATTTCAGTTCAACTGAATGCTTTAAAACGTGAGAAAAAAAATCTTTTAAAGTTTTGACCAAGTCGCTAAAAATGAAACCAACGTGGCTGTATCTGTAATTTTTAAATAATTAGTTTCATTCAATTAATTTTAATTCATTATAATTTAATTATCGTATTTTTACCCAAAACTATAGTGTATAGAAAATTGTAGTTCAAACGAGTCACCCCTGAAACCTCTTAAAATGTGAAAATAAATATATTCATGGTTTGACACAAGTTGCCAAAGGGTCGCTAAGTCGCCAAAATGATGCCAAAGTGGCTGTACCTGTAATTCTTTGAATAATTAGTTTTAATCAATTAATTTTTATTAATTATAATTGAATTACTGTATTGTCATCTAAAATCATCATGTATATAAAATTTCAGCTCAATTGAGCGCTTTAAAATGTATTTTTTTAACGATTGAACATTTCACGAAGATAAATAAATAAATATATAGAGAGTGTGAACTTATAGTGTGTAGGAATTGAAAAAAAAGACAACTTGTCATTTAGCATTTCTCCTTTCAGCTTGGGTATAGAAGCGACAGTTACTAATAGCTTCAAATTTATATTTTGTGTTATGATTGTTATAATTATTAATCGTTTTTTATTTAATGTTTTATAATAATCGTTAATACAAAATTGCTTACATTTAAAAAATTGTGCAACTATTAATAATCGCACCATGATTTATTTCTGTAATTTAGCTTATCACTAAAAATAACTTGTCGTGAATTAATTTGCAGTCTGTTGTTGCGCTGTTTTAGCGATTTTGCAGTGATGCTTTTGTTCTCAAATTTTATTATTTAAAAGGAAAAACCGGTATCAATATTCAAAATTAAAGATACTTCTAGCATGAAATCGTAAGCAATTGAACAAATATAACTTGTTTTTATATTTTTCTTTTATAATATTTATGGGTTTTGCGATTGTTTTTGTCGTATTATAAGCACACAAAAAAATAAGCATTTGATACAGTTAGTCTGCATAGAAATAAAAAAAAATATTGAAAGTAACTCATTATATCATTAAGAATACTAAAAGAAAGCATATCTTTAAGGTTATTTTTTGCACGAGTAAATCTTGTAAAGATGCTTTCTTATAAAGAACTCTTGAATAATTGGACCATAACACAAACTACAATTTTTTTGTGTTTATCTTATTAGTGGAAACATTTCTTTTATTTCTAATAATAATTTACTGCTTTCTTATTTAATTTATTAATCATTAAGAGGAAGAAAGTGGGAAATGAAGAAAATAAAAGATAAAAATGAGTTGAAAACAAAGAGTGATTGTTAAACAAAAGTGATTTCAAATGTGAAGTATCCTTAATCATTTTATGAGACACATTTTTTTTTATTTTAACAGAAAGGTTCAATTATTGTATTCCTAGCTGCACATAAAAATTGTTTTTTCTCCGAAAAATGATGGTTTTTGAATCATTCATTTAAAAATGTAAGTATTTTTCGATATCAAGATGCTGTTTAGAAAAGGAGGGAGATAACAAACAAGTTTAGTGAAAGCTTTACAAAGAAAACAAAAAACTAATCAAAAAAAAAAAATTGATAAAATTAAGAAAAAAATGTTATTACTGAAAATTAATAAAAATATAAAAAAGGGTTTTAAAAAGGGTTGTATATATATATATATATATACCATGTAGGAAAACACATGTACTTATTACTTCTTTATATAGTCAACATACTTATGGAGGCATTTGTTCCATCTGTATACCAAACCATTGAAACCAGCATCGTAGAAATCAGTGTCAAGATGTAACGGGTCTATTCCCATTTCTTCTAATCCTCTTGGGTAAAATAATAATTTTTATTGTGATTTCAGTTGAAAACCACTTTCCGTGGAAAAGACTTGGTTTTTATGTAAATTTGAATTCTATTTAAGTGTTAGCCGTAGAGTAGGTGGATATAGAAAAAGTATAACGTTGGCGACCGTTGGTCGTATATTTAGTTCAAGAAGGAATATTGCTCAAGTTTTGAAACAAGAGTACTCAAGAGATTAGATACGTGCTCTTATTTATATTATAAATAATTTATTGTTTGATTGCTCCTCGGGTTTTGAGATTTAGGTGCATTCTCAATTAAGTTTATTGTCTAGTAAGTGGCATTAATTATAAAATTGTATTAATTGGAAAATGGCTAATCTTTCCCGGACCCTCCAACACAAACGGTCGATGGACCGCGACAAATGTTGTGCAAACACGCCAAGGCGGTTTGTTGGACGTCAGCATCAGTTACAAAATGCTGATCTCTCAAGTGTTTCTTGAATGGTCCTAAATGATTGAAATGATTTGGTGCAAGGTAAGGAACATAAATAGGTTTCTAATACTTCCCACTGAAAATGTTCTTACTTCATCTCCTACATCTGTTCTTCTTTTAACAAAATCCGTGCACCAAAATCACACCTGCCTTACCGATGAATTTCAGCTGATTAATTTTTCTTTAAAAGCAAAAACCGTGTCCTGCTTCTTATTTTAATCGCAAACCATGCTTTCGGCAACGCAGTCATCTTCTAAATTGAAATTTAGTCATGATATTGGACAAACAATCCTGGGGGTATCATCTCCTCATCCACTTGACCTAGATTTGTAGAAATAGATGATTGATCACCCAAATTCTCCATAATTAAATCCAATTTATTTATCTAAATATATATTGATCAACTCAACACAAGTCTTACTAGAGAGATATGATCAGGAGTGGTACTACGTAATTATCAATTTTAAGTAAATAGAGCCAGGAATCCTAATCACTATCTTTATGAAAAGCTATCCTAAGATTTCTTATCCGCCTTAAATTATTTAACACACTAAAGTCCGTTCTATAATCACACCTATATAATTAATAGCTTACCAATATCTCACGGCAATCAGTACCTCAGCTTTCTGTTTCATCTTCTATTATATTCTTCTACAATTCATCTACTATTATTCTTCATTCTATTACTATACCGACTTCTTTTCTACTAACCGGCTTCTATCCGACTCCCTTATATATCTATTCACTAATCAGCATATCGCGGTTTCTTTTTGAGAGAATTGGATTGAAATAATGCCATTCTGACCCCAAAGATTCCCCAAGAGGATTAGTGAGAAGGCGCGATAAAGCCGTAACAACAGGTCCATCGATAGACACTATTTGAATGCTGTGGTCATCCTCGTTGTCTCCAGAGAGATATTTATTCCTACGGACTATTTATACATCCTTCATATATCATGTTACCTTACTTTTGGAAACCACTGCGTATTATTTCTGCTAGAAAGTGGTCGTGATAACCTGATGGTCATGATGACAAACTTTTTCCGGCATTGTCGAGTCATGAGTTCGAAATATTGTGCTATTGAGGACCTACTGCGTGGAGAGAGCTGATACACTTCAAATCTGCCACGGCTCAAAGTCGTCCCTTTTGTGTGGTGTAGAAGTTTAAAGAGGGTGTACCATCTTAGGTGTCGTTCTCATGTAATGTGGCTCGCTTTAATAACTCGTTAATAGCTTTCGTGTTGCTTTTTCGTGCGAGGCAAATTATAATCCAATTAAACTCACCTTCTTCACTGGCTTAGCAGCCCTGGGTTGGCCCTGGCCTTTTCCAGGCATCTCTACTTTTGTCAATTGTTTTCTAGTTCTTAACCTGTAAAATATTAAGATCTTTTTCGATGTTATCAATTCATACAAAGTTCCATGCTTCGAATCTAAAATCCATAAAATCCTCTACTAAAAAGGGTAAACTCTATTGGGACACAAGAAAACGGAATTCTTAGGTGATATATAAAGGATAAATATTTACTCAAATATAAATAAATTAATGAGTCATTTCTTTATATATTGTCATATATACGCGTTCTAATATTTCTTAATTATTCAATTGTAAAAAAGAGAAAATTTTGTAGTTTTAAATATTTGTTTTTTAAATTGCTAAAAATAGGAATGTTAATGAATAAATTATTGCTAATGTTGGGGAGGGTTCTTCGAATTTTAAATTCTGCAATATAAGGAAACTGTTAGTTAATTTTAAATGCATGAATACACAATGCAAAGACTGCAGAGGTTCCGGCAAACCTGCGTTCTCTTTAATGTGAGGGTTAATAGAAGGTAGAGGCATCTCTAAATCTCAGCAAGCTTTTTATTCTTATTAATTATAATTACATTAACATTTGCAAATAGCTAATAGAACTGAGTTAACCTTTATCTTACGAATGTCACTCTGAAATTTTTGAGATACTCTTAGATTTTTAAAGTTATACTTACAAAATTTTTGGAGTGTTCAAAGTAGTCTCCTCCAGCATTAATGCACTTTTGTATACGAATTTTCCCAGATTAAATGACTGAAATCATTCCTTTCTTGGAATTGATTAAAACAAGAATTTATAGCCACATCAATGTCTTCTTCTGAATGGAAACGACGTCCACGTAAGTTCTTTATTAGATTAATAAATAACCAAGAGTCACACATAGCTACATCCGGAGAATAAGGTGGATGCTCTATCACTTTAATTTGTTTTTGCTTAAGAAACTGAGCAGTTAATCCGGCTGTATGGGAAGATGCACTGTCATGGTAAAGCATTCGTCCCCTAACATTAACTTCTTGGAGAATTTCTGGAAGACATTTAGTAATATACCAGTTTGCTGTTACTGTCTTCGGTTCTTCTAACTTGATGGCTTTGATCAATCCCGTACTTCTGAAGAAAACCGCATACATAGTATTTTCATTGGCTCTTTACCATTGTTGGGGCAGGGGATCATCATCAAAGACCCATACTTTGCTTTCTTGACGTGTTGGAACGTCATAAAACGGCATGTATGTTTCATCATCCATTACAGTTTTAGAAATGACGTGGTGACCCCATCATTTGGCAATTTAAGGGATTTTTTTTATTGATTCTGACACGTTCCTCTTTTTGGTGCTCAGTTAGATTATGGGAACCCAAAGGTAAACTACTTTTTTCATATGTAATTCTTCATGAATAATTTTGTGTATGGCTGTGGATCCAAAATTAAGTTCCGTCTGTATCATTTGGTAGGTACAGCGATTATCTTCCATTAACATTTTTCGTATGACAGACACATTATCCGGGATTACTGCCGGCCGTGACCTTCCTGTGTGTTCTTCATCCTGAAGAGAATTGTAACCACTGCAAAATATTTTAAACCATTTGAATACAGTAACACTACATGGATATTCATCACCAAATGCTAATTGCAGCCGTTGAACGCATTCCTGTTGATTTAATCCAGCTTTAAAATCATAGCACGATAATATTCTCGTTCAACTTCATTTTCTCTTCTGTCTAAAGTTTATTCTACGCTAAACAACTTGAAGTAAGTCAGTAAAAAGTCGTCTCCGGTGTTAAAATATTTTGTATTTTCATACTAAACCGTGAATTTTACTTTATAGCTCCTTGTGTGCGGGTATCTCAAAAAATTCAGAGTTACCCTCGTATTAAAAGTAATTAGTAAGGGTATTTATAAAAAAATTATTAATTAATGCAAACACTAGGCTACCTTCTTCGATCTCGAACAACAAGGCTCCATGTTTTATGCGGAGATACATCATCTCAAAATACTCATTTCACCAATATTCAAAGCTAGCATCAACATAACTTACTGCTATCTTCCCTCACGAAAATTCTCTTAACTTTAACTAGTAATTCTAATTTGCATACATCACCGTTTCCTTGCAGAAAGAGGTTATATAATTAAACAACGTATAAAAGTATTACTCTTTAATTATGAGTAGAATGATGCAAAGAGTGCTTAGTAAAATTTTTTGTTAAAAATTAAAATTAATCTAGTTTTTAAACGACGTTTGATTAATAACTCGAATAAAAATACGTAGGATGCTTAAGCAGTGTATGCGATGTAATACATAATCTTATGATAAATTAAGACTTTATTTATGTGTAAACAATCAAGAATCTATAAGTATCAGACAAAATAAACTGATACATCAATCTCATATTTTAAAGTAAAAGTGTAACATTCACTAAATAAACAATTACAAAAAGAGTAAAAAAGTATTCTAGCGTTAATTATAAAAATCAAAAATACTGTATTTATTCGAATCTAAGCAGTCATAGATTTTGTGCCTACTTATGAAAAAATATATATATTTACAAAAGTGTGCACATTTTTATGAAAAAATAAATGATAGTGTATAGTGGTTTATCGATATCCAATATTTACTAAATTTAAAAAAATTAAGATGAGCGCTAATAAGAAGTGAAAAATTGGTTTATTTTATCAGCGTTAAAAATTTCTCTAAATTTGCACGTTCAATTCGCATGCGATTTTCAGTAGCATTACCAATGGAAAAATTGTACTATTTAGATTCGAATAAATACGGTATATATTTAAATAACACAAAGTATATACTCAAATAAATAGTAATAATTGAGAAAAAAGAAAATTGTAAAAGAAATTCGTATAAGAAAACACATAAGAACAGCTTATTAACATGTTTCCTTTGTTAATAAAACACTATAACAAAATACATTTATACCTTCAAATGCAAAAACACTTCCAAAAATAAACATAATAAGAAAAAGAGGAATGAATAACATAAGGAAATCTCATATGGAACAGAAACATCTAATTTTATGTATGTTCTTACGTGCTGTTAAGAATTTCAAAATGCTGGTTTTAAAATGTAAATTATTTAATCAGAATGACAAAGTAGAATCTAGAAAGATTCTTAGCAAAGGAATGTTAGTTTAATCTCACACATTGTCGGAATTGAAATTTAATCAAGCTGCATATATTCGAGGTAATCAAATTCTTATTGCGTCTTAAGGAATCTTGTAAATAAATTTGAATTTAAAATGAATTTAATAATATATCTTCACTTCAATTGTAATCAAATCAAGAAAAATTTAAAAATTTTATTAAAAAAACCCAAGCTTTTGGGGGGAGGACTGCATTTGATTTATTCTCTGAAGTACCGAGTTTATGGTTCGAAGTGTTGTCAAAACGCTCTACCGCGTTTACGGAAAATTTATTATCAAATTATTGCCCTACATCTATCATTGATAAATTTAATACGATAAAATCCTTGTTAAGAATATGAAGGTGACGAAGACGTATTGCATTTCAACAGTTATGCTTTGTTAGTTGTAAGAATAATTAAGGAAAAGCTTATAAAATTTTCTTTGACTGTACACTGCAAATCAGTGCTCCTCAAACCTTTAATAATTGTGATAAAAATCATTTTTCACACACCCCCTCCCCTCCTCAAGCAAAACAATATATTGAATTCAATAAAATTTTACTTTTTACGTGCTACAATGAAAAGACTTTTTAATTTAAACCGTACAAACTATCAAGATAAGTATTACATTTTGTATATAATTAACTTGTTCTTATCTTAGTATCGTTAAATTAGTTATTAACTACATTGTGCAGTACTGATACATTTATAAGCGTATTATATCAGTGTAAATGTGTATTTTATTTTTTAATATGTCAGAATTAAACTTTGTTTTGCTTCCTTTAAATTAATATTTTTTAAATAACCTTTTTTTTTGATTTTTCGATAATTTCGCACTCCCCTTGCAGGGTTATCCCGCCCCCCTAGAGAAGCGCTCTCCTCAGTTTGAAAACACTGCAGTAAATAATAAGTGTTCTTTAATTTTCAATAAAAAAATGGCAAAAAATCAGAAAGATATTTTTCAGAACACTGTAATTTAATAAAAAGAACATAAAAGTTCATTATTTGAATCCCGCTTTTCACGTGAGAACTTTGCCTTGATAAGAATGTATGTTGCATGATGTATGTAAGCTTATAAGATAGAATGAAAGAAAAGTAAATTTAAAAAAAGTAAAAAACAAGGGCAAGGGACGATACGATGGAAAAGTGGTAGAAGTCGTTTAAATTACAGAATTTTAAATGATGTCAGAGCAATTTCAACCAGGACGAATCAAAAGTCCAGACATCAAATCTCATTGCTAGAAGTTGACCGCAAATGATAACAAAGAAAGTAGATCTTTAATTTTTATGCAGTAGGGTTAGATTAAACTAAATCGATCCACATATTGATTATTCAAAGATTGAATTAGCTAGTTAATCTAGTATTTCTTATTAATAATAATGCTAACCGGTCACAAATTGAATTTTTTAAGGGCAAAAGTAGATCTTTATTCAATGTAGGATTTAAAAGTTCCCGGATTAAGTCTAAAAACATTTTGCCATTTAAATTGCTGAAACACATCCTACTTTGAAATAAATCCCTTGAGCACAATTTTTATCATCGCTTGTAAAGATCATTGAAAAATTTTCTGGAATCCATGTTTAGACATGTCTTTTAATTCAGCTTGCGATGCACTTTTAATTTCACCTGCAGCTTGGTATCGACGATCCTGAAAACAACATTCCAGTTCTGGAAATACTCTGATGTCGCATGGGGGAAATCAGGTGAGTAAAGAAAGGGTGTGGCAAAACAGTTTTTCCCTCGTCGTTGTTTGAAGCTTATTCTTACGTACAGCCGTAGGTAAAGGTCAGACATCACGAGTGTTCATCGCCTTTGTCGCTTTTCCTGCCTTTCCTGAAACGTAGATTATACTCAAAAGCTTTGGCTCTCGATAATGTATCACTGATGTACACATGCTTCAACATTTCTTCGATCCCTTAGCACTGTACAAAATATTCTTTCTACAAAATTTGATATTCATTCTCTGCTTTACAAGCGTGATTTATTTCAATCGCCAGTTATTAAATGCATCCACTTACAAAATACGACGCCATGGTAAACCACCGACCACGCGATTTAGCACAAATAACTTTTAGAAACGGAGAAGAACGCAGTAACACAGAAATATTATCGTAATCACGCTACTGTAAAAATTTGCAACGCTATAGGCTTAGTCCGGAAACTTTTAAATTCTACATCATAGTTAATTGTAGATTCTAGTATATGCTACATCCTTTTTTATATATTTCTGTAATTAAGAAGCAATAATATTAAGAATCTCGAGTATTTTACAGAAAAATATTTTGAATTAAGAATTAGTATATATATATATATATATATATATATATATATATATATATATGACATGATTTGAAGTCAGAAACAGACTTAGTTTTTAAAAAGGATCTTTATTTGATAAAAGTTAGACATATTCTGACCTAAGAGGCAGAGAGAAAAACGAACGTCACCGAAAAAATCTTTAATGGACTAACATTTTAACAGCAGATGTGATAAGTATCGCAGATTTTATGAGTGAACTTGAAAGTTAATGCTGACATATGGGGCTATTAAATATAACGATCTGGAATTAGATATGTTTATTGGTTGGGCCATATGTTCGGAAGAAATAAATGGGTGATTAGTTTGATGCTCTTATATAAAAAAATATAAAAGTTAAGTGCTAGATAGGGATCTAATTTTTAATCTAATTTAATTATCCTTACATATATATATAGGGTGTCCGGTCTTAAGGTATCCAAAAGTTATGGCTTTTTATTATGGAACTACCCATCAGAATGTAAAAAACTGTTCAAACGCGGATTGGAAATCCCTTCTATATTTTTTGAGTCTAGTCCCATCAACCGCATGTGCGCGCATTATTCGGCAATCGCAGACGATAAACTGGTTACACTGACTTCAGTAAACATGTGGATGCCTCAACAAAAGGTGCAGTGTGTACTTTGGTTAACAGAATTTAAATTAGTCACGTGTGTACAGCGACGTGACAGAGTATCTGGTAAGAGAGTTTCATCTTCACTTTGTCTTACTGCACTTGATTTGTATACCTGCGCAAATAAATGTGTTTCATCAATGTAAATTACCTTCTTCCAGTCATTAACAGTCCACGATCAATATGTTTTGGCGCATGCTAAACGTTTTCCCATCATTCTCTTAGAAATTGTTTTATCTTCGAGCTTGTTGCCTTACGACCAACTTCGAGAGGATTTTGCGTACAATGGAGTATTCACTTCAACAGTATACTCTAATAAATCCTTTCGAAGGTCTATGCTTATCTTCTTTTGTTTTATCTTGCAACTTCTTATTAGAATTTTATCGGCTGTTGGAGTAGTATTCCGCTTGCGCCAACATTTTCCTTTTCTTTTTAATGGGAATGTTTCAGAATCTTGAAATAGTCTTAAAATTCTTCTCACACATAATTTGCCTGCACCAACTGCCATAGCTATATCTCTCTAGCCTTAAAAGTGTTTTCCGTTAACAGCGATCACTTTAGAACGCTTCCTCGGAGTAATATCCATTTTTGAAAAAGCAAAACTAATACGTGTTACACTTAAATTATAACCACCAGCTTCCTCACAGAAATGCCCACATTTGAGCTACTAATGCACTTAAACTAGTCAAACGAGTAAGTCATAGTCAAAGTCTAGCCGTCACACTTTCTCTAGGCAGATATAACCGATTTGTGGCAGTTCGGGATATCACTGGTAATCACATACCAACTCACATAAAAAAAATACGTTTGTCCCAATTAATTCGAACAATATAGAATAGTATATAAATATATTATAGTATGTAGAGTGCATATTAATAATAATCATAAAGATTTTTATAATTTTTGCTATTATTTAGAATCTTTATTATAAGTTAAAATTTCAATATTTAAAAGTCACTATATTGAATTTATTTGCCTGAAAGGAATTTCATTTTCTCTTTTATTTAAAAAATAAATAATCAATGCTTTTAGTAATAAGCTAACTAACGGAATAATAGTTCACACAACACTAACTGATTTCTTATACTTTTATATATAACTCTAGAGTTTCAATGTACTTTTACTTCTGTTTATTTAAACATGGAAATTTAGTTGCATAAAACGACTTTGAAATTGTTCAAAAGGTAATTTAACAATTAATAATATGTATATTGATAAGTATCTCTAATGAGACTATTAAGTTTTACATTTTAATGTCTTTCAAGCGATTAATTTTATGCCCCATTTTTCTTTTCTCAGCAGAATAATTATGAAGCTGTAAGATGAACCATATTTTTCATCTACTCTTATTGTATTTAAAGAACGGGAAAAAATTGTTGAAAAATACTAAAAACTACAGAAATTAAACATCAGTGAGGTAGTTTTGGGTAAAAAATTTTAAATATTAATTACTTTTTCTTATTTGATATTAATCTTGTTCTTTTATAAACCTTAATAAAAAATATTAGTCTGAAAATTGTACTTTATGTACTATTGGCTGTATTAAGTTGCAACTATTTTTATACAACGTAGATGTTTTGCATTAAAAAATGTAGATTAAAAGGAATTGAAGAGTTTCACGCAAATAAAAAAAAATATGAATATACTATTGTCCAGGGTATTGCCGAATTTGATCGACGAATTCAGAGCAATGATAGGTAAACAGAATGGAGACGATAAATCATCATAGAACATGGGGTCACAAATCCCATTTAGTCGATGAAAATCGAGGTAACAGTAGCCTTAAGGAGGACGATGTACTAGACGAGGGGCTTGGAAAAAAAGAATGCGAGAATTTTTAGTGCCGTGGTAGGTTTGAAGAAACCTACAACGTATGTAAATTTCCCTTGTCTGGAGAAAATAAGAGCGGCGAGCAAGTTGTTATAGCAGATAGATGCATATGCACTCTGGGGATTCAACACATTTTTCGATTGCAGTTCGTAACCACCCTCATACTACATATCTCAAGGGATGGATTGAACGCTGCATACCCGTTGCTTAACCTCCATGCTCTTCGGACCTCAATTTCCTTGAATTTTTCCTTCTGGGCCTCATGGAATCACTTGTTTATGGGACGACGTTGCACCCAGAGCAGGATCGCATGGTACGGAACGTCGTCGGTGCTTACGGTGTGGTTATTTGGCATATGAGCCGCTTGCGGCCCTTAATCCCATATCTGGAGATAGATGTCGAACGACAGATATCGTTTTCATGGTGGGAGAGAGATGCTTCTGATTGGCTGGGCCAGTCGTTCGGAAAAGTTCCACTTTATCCGGAGATTTCAGGTACATTGGATAGAGCTGAGTGGTCGTTCTCAGATTGGTTTCTGGTGTGTGAGGAAATTGACTCTCATTGGCTGCTCAAAAGTCTAGCAAAGTAGAAAAAGATATTGAGGGCGGGGCTTGTCCAGTAGTGAGGGAGATACAGATACAGATAAAAATTTAAAGTTTAAAATTAGCAAATTAAATATGTGCACTAATTAACAGTGTACTGAAGAATTAGAAATTGTGGTGGGTTATATGAATCGAGAAGTATTCTCCTCGGTTTTTTATAGTTATATTTAGATTGTAGTCGTGAAGATTTAATATATTTACGTTGTTAGTATGAGGTAGATATTTAAAGAAATTGTTTGCTATTTTTTGAATGTGTAAATTAAAGCTATTAATTTTATTGGCTTTCTCGATGTCATCATTTCTCATATATAGTGTGGCTTTTACGATCACTAGGTCAGTAGAAACGTCGCTTCAACTAACATCGCCAGCGTCCATTAATCCTTCGTTCTTTGGGGTCGGATATGCAATGACCTACCCAGCTACAACTTAGAAAAGTTCTTGTGATAATCTCTTGTCACGTTGCATTCGAGACTAATCTATCTTCGAAACAGAATCTATTTTTGAATTGTAAATATGTTTTACGTGTAAGAAATGTTTCTCTTACCTCTTCTTGTACCTTTTAAATCCACTCGACATCACACCCTGCTTAAATGTTTTTGCGAATTATTCCGACTAAACATGGTTTCCCATACTATCTACTATCACACCTCTGAATTTATAGGTCAAATTCAGCAACATCTCGTATATAAATCTACATAGGAAATTGTTTAATTTATCGAAAGTTCCAATCAGAAACATTTCGTATACTATGTGTCGTTTGATATTTAATTCCTTGATATATGAAACATCCATTAAGCATTTATGAAAATTAAGTTATCCGACTACGTTCGGAACCGTGATTTTAAAAAAAGAGCATAAATGGATACTTTTCATGATATTTAGTGTCACTTAGATTAGAATACATGTATAAAACTCTTTTAAGGACATTTCGATAAAAAAAAATTATTTAAATACAATATTTTGGCAAAAATTAACTTAGAGTAACCTTTTTTCAAAATGTTCTCCGTTTATAAGAAATGCTTCCAAAATAATAATATTCTGCTTGTATAAAGTAAAGACATATATAGAGAGTCTAAAATATTTTTTTTTGGAAAAATTCGCATTATTTTTAGAGTTACAACCATTTGAAATAATTATCGGCGTTTTTTTCTTAAAATTTCTCCCCTTAGTTGTGTCGTAAGACATGGATAAACCCACTTCTAAGTTATATATTTCAAACATTCTAGTTGAGCCTCGCCACAGAGGTCTGAGCTATATACAGTCAAAATATTATTATAATAGAAGAATATTTTACAAAAGGAGAATATTTTGAAAATGGGTCATTCTATTTTCATTTTTTGTCAAAATATTGTATTTAAAAAATTTTTTTAGTGTAATAATATTCTTAACACCATTTTATATACATTTTCTAATCTAAGGGACACTAAATATTATAAATATTATCCATTTATACGTTTTTGCAAAATCACGGTTCCAAAAGTAGTCGAATACCTTAATGCAAATAATTTGTTTTGATTATGATCAAGATCATAAATAGTATCGATATTCATCTGCAGCATCAAACTGACTATTTTAAAGTAACGTTTTAGAATAATATTTAATCTGAATTTTTTTTAGTTCCCCCAAATTAATATGAGTTGAAGAGTTTATGCAATGTTTCGCAAGGACAAAGTGATAAGACTGTCAAATGCTGACATTATGAGGAATATAAAAAACCATTTTTTAGTAAGCTGTATATTTTAGTCATCTGATTTTTATACTTGTTATTTTCACTTGAAAATCTTTATTTGAAGTTTATAAAATTTCTTTTTCTCAGAAAAGAGACAGTTATAGATATTTCGTTAAATTCGTTATTTTATTACTGTTTGAATTCCATTCGTAAGGTCTTGTATTGCTCTTCGTTTTCACACTTTGGAGCGTTGTCACAAGCAAAATTGTTGTTTTTGGAAAAATGCTGTTATACTTGCCAGGAACAAACAATGCTTTTTAACAATAATAGGATTATGTCATTGTCTATTACAGTTCATACCTTCAATAGAAACGAGAATCATGTATAAATAGTGGAGTGTATTATTTTGGATCACAGAATAGAAACAGTTTTATTATTACAATGAATCAAAATGTTTTATGAATAAAATACATTCTTCTAAGAGGAAAGAAAGCTGCTTTTCTAGGTATTCATCGTTAAATCATTCCTTTAATGCTTCAAATAAAATATTTTAAAATTCGATAGTTTGATATATCCTTGGAAAATAGGTATGCCTATTCTTATGTATAATAAATACCCTCTGGAATTCTTATTTGCTTTCTGGGAGTAACTACTATAAGTTGGTAGAACAGAGATACTTTACAAAATCCACTAAGTTATATTAGAATCCTTTGTTTTAATCTAAACAATAGGATAGCTTTAAAAATAGGAAGTTTATGTATGAAGGAATAAATACAAAGGGTTTCCATTAAATGATCCTACGACTATTTTTCTATAGCTTAGCATATAAATAATTCAGAGAAGACAACTTCCACGAATCAAACATATAAAAAACGAGAAAAGTGTTTCATTACAGAGCTTTACTAGGTTTTGAAATCAAAAGCATAATTGAAATGTATTTATAAAAAATTTCAAATAATAAGAATTATCACCCTGAA
The DNA here is from genome assembly GCA_019973955.1 of Trichonephila inaurata madagascariensis. NCBI lineage: Eukaryota > Metazoa > Arthropoda > Arachnida > Araneae > Nephilidae > Trichonephila > Trichonephila inaurata. Next base: position 152,295 of record BMAV01002794.1, read on the forward strand.
ACGTCTACTGTAAAATGCATTTAAGTACAAATAAATTAAATTGTTTGAAAGAAATTTTTATTAAAAAAGAATGTATTTTTATGCCTGCAGATGAAATATGAAATATTTCTATATAAATTTATTTACGTAGCCTATAAAAACTTCTCTTAGAATTCAATAGAGATTTATTTATGATTTATGAAAATAACTACCATTTGTGGCAGAAAATTACATTTTCCTTTTAATTAACAATTAAGAGAAATGGAAAGAGTTTCAGTTTCAAAGATATTTCCGAAATCCTATAATTAAATCCTACAAATGGAATTTCTTTTAGCTGCTTTGTAAAAATATTATATATAGAGTAGCTGTGTGTGTTTAAAAATATTACTTTCAGAATTGTGTAATTTAATTTAGTTGAACCAGCATTTATCTTAATACTAGTATAACTCTTTGAAACTAATTCTTTTAAAATGTATCTGAACTGTCATATTACATAATTATTCTACTTGATTTTGCATTCTATTTTGTAGACAGTTTTTATTCGCATTTTTACAATGCATTTTATGTCATTTGCATCTGAAAATAAGATGATTACTAAGAATTACTGCTGTATATTTAGAGAGTCTAATAGTTAAAAGTGTAAGTAATTCCCAAAACATAGAGATTTTTAAAAGTAAAAAGCTTATAATGAAATATATTGTTCTTTTTTTAACCACCAACTTTTATTCAAAAATTGTATTTTGAATTTGAAAATTAAACAATTCATTTTTGTACTTTTTAGACTCTTGTTCTTATGAAAAGTTGTTAAATATCTTTATTCCATATTTTTCTTAATAACATTTAATATCAAAAAATATTTTATTCTAATTAAAAATCATGAAAAATCCCGTTTTTCAGAAAAAATGTTTTGAAAACCAAAAGAGCAACTTGAATTTGAACTTACAAATGTTACGCTGAAGACTCGGTTTTTTTAAAAAATACATCTTCATTGCCTAATAATCTATGTATGAAAAAAATCTTTTAAAGTAAAATAGCAGGTAAACTTGATATTTGAACTAGATACTTCATTTTAATGTAAATAAGAAGAGCTCTATTTTTATACACATATTTAAACAAGTAAATATTTTCCGTATAAATCCAACATTATTTAGGAGATAATTACATTATTGAAAATCATTTCAAAAGAAATACAATTACCAGACAAAAATATTTGATATGATAATAAATTAACATTAAATATACATAAATTATAGCATTAAGATCAATGTCCATTTCCAGTAAATTGTTAGTAATTTGCACTGAATACAAAAACTTCTTTAAATACATGCATTTATTTTTTTAAATTATTGATAATTTAACTAATTTATACCATGATTTACTTATATGCAATTATCAGCTCTGGCTTATTAGTGTCGTTTCCAGTTCAACTAATTTTGAAGTTTACTTTAAGTTTTAAGATATCCGACTACGTTCGGAACCGTGATTTTAAAAAGGCGAATAAATGGATAATTTTTATTATATTTAGTGTCACTTAGATTAGAACACATGCATAAAATTTTTTTAAGGATATTTTGGCAAGAAAAAAATATTTAAATACAATATTTCGACAAAAAATTAACTTGGAATAGCCTTTTTTCAAAGTGTTCTTCTTTTGTAAAAAATGCTTCTATTATATAAATATTTTGCATGTATATAGCTCAGAACTCTGTACAGAGGCTCAACTTTGATTTTTGAAACATTCACATTATTTTCAGAGTTACAACTATTTAAAGTAATTATCGGCGTTTTTTTCTAAAAATTTCTCCCCTCTGTTGTCGTAAAACATGGATAACCCCACTTCTAAGTTATACATTTCAAAAATTCTAGTTGAGCCTCTGTATAGAGGTCTGATCTATATACAGGCAAAATATTATTATAATAGAAGCAGTTTTCACAAAAGCAGAATATTTTGAATGTTGGTTATTCTATGTTCATTTTTTGTCAAAATATTGTACTTAAATAATTTTTTGATGTAATAATATTCTTAAAACAATTTTATATACATTTTCTAATCTAAGTGACACTAAATATCATGAATAGTATCCATTTATGCTCTTTTGCAAAATCAAGGTTCCGAACGTTGTCAGATACCTTTAGAACGAAAGAGATTTATTAAAAATTATTTTAGTTCTTTATTTAAATTTTATTCTTTATTTAAATTAATTATTTTTCTTTATTTAATTCTCTATTTAAATCATAAAGTATCACATGCAGTAAATGATGATGTTTAAGATATAAAGAGTACTTTTTATTACAGATTATTGCTATATCAAATTGTGATAAGAAAAAACTAGTTCAAATTTATTTTATCTGGAAACTGTTTTAACTGTGAATTTAAATATTATATGCTTTTCAATTTGTACGTACGCTTCGTTTGATACACGAATTATATAAAAATGTATATCATTAGCATAGATGATTTAAGCTTCCATAAAAATTCTAAATTACATTTCGTAATTATCGCTATTTTTTAAGATTATTTTCTTTCATGCCATTTGTATTATATTTCATATTTCTGGTAGAAATTAGTTTTCGTTGTGTAAATGAAACAATTTCTGAACAGAATGCTTTCTTTCATTATAGCTACGGAACAGTAATGTATTTTATTGTCATTGCTTTGCTCCTTTCGTGTCATCTTTTTTATTCAAAAATAGCTTACACTTATAATTTTTATCGAAAATGTTTCCCTTGTTATGTTGCACAAAAATGCAGTCAATACCAATTTAAAAGAAACCCTCTAGCATTCGAATTGAATGGACACAAACCATTAGTTTTTTTCACATACAGTGTAAACAAGTTAAGCCTTCTTTCAGCAATAGAATGGCTAATTCGAATTCTCCTGGGTGAATTACCGAATGTTTGAAATTAAATTACTTGTAGTCGCTTCGAGATATTTTCAACCCGACAGTCACAGGAAACTGACATTGAATGGAGTTGTTGATTTATTCGCTGTTGACAACTCTTTCTGTCAACTGAAACTACAGCTTAAAAGCTCACTGAAACCACTTGATATGTAATTCAGATCTTTGGCGCCCTCAATTTGTTTTTGACATTGTGTTCAGTGTTTTAATGAACACTGATCACTCTCAGAAAGCCCTATATTCGCTTTAAACAACACTGTAGACCGGAATTCCACAATATGCATCTATTGCACTTCAGCAATGTCAAACATCGAATTGGCATGTATTCAGTATGCGCGGAAGCGCAATTTTGTCTTCTCAATTTTTGTTCAATCTAATTAACATAAATAAGTGAAGGACTGGAAATAGGTTACAATATTATCTTGGTATATAATAATCTCATTATCCTATATTTTTAATGAGGTGTGATTGATTTTGTTTTCTTCCTTATATTCAAAATTTCCGTTTTGGCTATGAAGTATTTATTTTATCTAATGTAATAAATTTAAGACATACATTTTTTCAAGTTTTACATAATGTTTTGTTTAGCTATTGTAATCTGATCAAAATTAAAGGAAAAAATCAGCAATAGTTCAATAGGAGCAATTGTTGGATATATTAATTAGAATAAACTGAAATAACCGTAATATATTCTAAATTTCCATACATTTAAATTTTTCAAATGTACAAGAATTTTATTAATTTTAGCAGATTAACACACTTTTCAAACAAGGCTTTTCAGTTACAATTTAATCAACATATTCCCTCTTAAAAATAAATTTATTTCCTAATTTATATTTAGCTACGTCTATAACTCTACATACATTTCATTCATGTCTGTTATTAGAGTCTGTCATTCCTGTGTGTGTAATTTTATGCTTTATTACTAATATCTTAATTTTTTCTATTACAGTTGCATTTCTACTTAAATATATTAATCTTTCTTATAAAACATTCTTATTTTATGAAGAAGCAAAATAAGAAAGTTTTGAAGCGTCCTCTCTCAAACAAATAAACAATGGTTTAAAAATAAAAGTAAAAATAGTTATAATGATCAAGAAAATATATTAATTTTGCTTATTCTATGTTTTGAATAAATACATAAATTTCATAAAAAAGGCAGTTTTTTGTTTCTTATTATATAACAATAAAAAGTTTACGCAGACGAACTTGTAGTATAATTATTCTTCCTAAAGATATATTTTCATTTTGAAACAGTACTTCTAAATGAATAATAATTTCTAAAATTATATATGCGATTATTTGAAAAACTCTTTTTAATTGTTATTGAAGAAAATTGTGTATTTCTCTTCAGAAAAATGGTGCCTTATGTAACCAAGTAAATAACAGAATCATTGTGAGGAAATATGCTTACATATAAGGTTGGAATCTAGAATTATTTTATAATAATTTCAGCAGGAAACCCTTTTTGTCTTAGAAATACGACATAATGAGAAAAAAAAAACAATTTCTTTCAAAAACAAATGTCACACTTATTAAAAATTCACATTTTTTTAAAATGGAAAACAGCGTTATATATATATATATATATATATATATATATTGTTTGCAGTATTTCATGTTAATTGCTTAGATAAGTATATGGATTGTGTTTAGTTTATTTACACTGATAAAAGGAAGATCTTACGGAGGAGTGATAAAATGCAAAAATAGAACGGTTCAGCCGTTTGAATTTTGGCAAGCTATAGTTGTAGATGATGATGGTATACATTATGATTTACACTTTAGATCATTTTAAAATTTAATGTTGAAGTGATTTAGATGTATTTTTCTGTTTTGTTCTTAAGCTAAACCTTATGGAGTAATAATTGCTACACTAACTGAGAAATCCAAACTTTTAAAATAGACTGAATTTGAAACATGCAAACTAATGAAAGATTTTTTAAAGATTTTTTTTGAAAAACAGCTTTGAAATGTGTCAATTTCAGATTTTTTCTTTTCAAATCACAACATCAAAATAAACACAGCAATCCAAACGACATAGAATGTGTACGGTATGCGGTATGAATATTTTTT
>BMAV01002795.1:16404-73081 GCA_019973955.1 Trichonephila inaurata madagascariensis
AAAAATAAGGTTATGGTTAACATAAGGGATTTAACCAAGGCTACCAGTTTGGCGACATTGACGAAAATACAATATCACTAAGGAATCACTTAGCCGGCTCTAGGTTTGATCCCTACAAAAGATATCAATTGGCTATATAAAGCACCTTTGAAACAAACATCAGGCAGTTTAAAAGGAAGAGCAGTCGAAACCAGAATCTCTTGCGTTGATGATGAGTTTAGAGTGGCCACTCATTCATAAAGTGGTTAGTGACAGTGACTACTGTGCTGTTGGGAATGGGTTTTAATCCTAGAGAAGGCATGGATGTCTGTAATTGTATAGTACCTTTGCTGAGAGGGTGAGTACTAAAATAAACGAGGCGAGAGTCCTTTCGTTGAGTTGGTGGAAGTGGAAGAAAGGTAGGATTCTCTTGACCACCCTCAGGGGGTTATCACTCAAAATTGGGGTGGAATAAAGCCAAATCGTATTGTCATATACAATCGGATTGTGATCGGGCTCAAAGTTTTTTCTAACAAGAGGCGTACATTCTTGTTCTTTGCCATGAAGAATTTCGTGGGCCTAGATCTGGTATCGTCGATCAAGTAGCATTAGTAACAACAATAACAGAGACTGAGATCCATTTTATCTGCCTGAGTTACAGCTAGTTAAAATGCTTAGAGAACCGTTTCTGGAATGTTGTAAGACTTGTTTACAACGCGTGCAGTTTGACCTAATAATAATTTGCATTTCGCGCTTATGAATAATCAGTTATAATATCTCTTGGTATATGTTTGTCGATTTGTCTTCATGTAGTCCTTTGTTCGTCTTTGTTCATTAATAAATCTGTTATTATTCAAATAGTTGGAGTCGTCGGTTGCTTTTGATCTCACGAAAAAAAGCAACAATTTTTTGAGGTATTCAAACACATTAACTATTTAAGAATTTTATCTTCTAATCTAAATCAGCCATCAAAGATTTGTAGTTGCGAAAAATTTGTTACAAATTATTGTAAAAATTCATATCTTTAGATATCTTTGGTAGTTACATACTTAAAAATGATATGATTCTCAAAAATATTTACTTTTCCTGTGAGTGATATAAGTTTAAAAACTCGAGGTGGATTTTTGTTTTTAACTAATATTCTTGATTTTATATTTTAATTAAATTTAAACCACCCCTTCTACCATAAAGCTAGATTTTTGACAAATTCATTCAAACATTTGATGAATTTCTAAAAATCAATCAATTTGTGAACCGAAAAATAGTCGATGAATGTAGAAGGAAAAAATGTAAAACCGAATTTAAATTGAATTCAGCAAGATTTAAGGTTAACGATAAAAAGTTTCTCAAAATCCACAAATGGACTAAAGGAGAGTCCTTGGTGTCAAAAATATTTTTTTGCGGAAATGCACCGCCTTTTCAACAAGAACAGAATTTTAAATAATAAAAGAAAAAAAAATCTATATTTTAGTTTTTTATCCATTTGACTCTTTTGAAAGAACAAATTTTTGATTTTTTTCTCTCTTTTGAATATAATGCAAGAATATTTTTCAGTTAACTCTTCCGCGATATTAAAATGTTTCTCTCGCATTATAAAAAAAGTCAAATCACGCCTTTTTGGATCCTTCTCTCGGTCCGACGCGCATTTCCATTTTTATGCTAACACGCCTCTCTCTTCAGAGGAAAGTTTTAATTAAATCTAACGCTTTTACTTCTTTCTCTGCTGACTTTATTTTATTCAACCTTTAAGTCTCCAGTTTTTCATATTTCTGCTTGGAATTTTTTTGCATTTGCATTAAGTTGCACATGCTTGTTTCATTTATTTTTTAAAATTTAATTATTAAAAAAATCGAGATAACAAAACACAAAAAAAATGCAAAATGTACTTCTTTTGAAAAATGGGTTCGCATGGGAATAAAAGAAGCTAAACTTTTTGATGTTCTAATTAATTATTTATCTCTTAATAAGTTTTGCATATATCTTTTTTCCCATGAATGCATGTACATTACAAGCTAGAATCAAAATATTTCCAGAACTGACAACCAGATGGCGCTGGAATGGTCGCAGGACACTTTTTGGTATTATACCAGTCAACTTTGTCCCAATCAACTCGTTTTCTGTCTCTGCTCTTAGAGTGCGAAGAGGAAAATAATTCATTTCTTACACTGACTAAAAATGGAGTGCACAACCTGTCAGTGCACTTATTGTACGAAGAAACAATAAAAAAGCTTTCTTCATTTTCGTTACACAAGTAGACCCGTGTGAAGAGATTAATCTGAATAACAACCTTTTAGTTGAATATGATTTTCAAGGGCTTATGAGCGTGTCAGAGTTGATCTCGTGTGAAGGGAGTCGGGCGATACTTACTATTCTAAACTGGCTCTCTACAGTAGGCTCCTTTTGCTAGGTGTTTTAGACTCTTACACACAGAAAGCGGAAAACCAAATCAAACATTTACTTTTTCATCGTCACTAAATACATAAGGAGTTTAAATAGTTTTTTGATAGCTTTTTTGTAGTGTTGGATTTTGAAAAATCGTATTACATGCGCTTGCAAACAGCATGCAAATGTTACATTTTTAGTGTTTTATGACGGAAATAATCTTATGAGATTTATTAGATATTAAGCAGAATCAGAAAATGTCAATATATAAAGTTGCAAGACTGCTAACTCAAAGAATTATTACGGCGGTTAGCTCAAATCAACTTTTATTCATCGTTTCTGAATTTCAACTACTTAAAAACTAAAACAGATTCAAAAAAGCCTTCACACTTAAATTGATAACAATTATATCAAAACAGTATAGAAATAACGAGAGGTTTGCGCGCGCAGACAGTGGCATCTGCTTTCTTCACCGAGCTGGCAGGCTGATTGATTAAATAAGTATTCACTAAGTGAAAAGAGTGCGCACTATTGTCCATCTATTTGCCATTCGTTACAAAGTTCGGAATATCTATTATCATGACTAAATAAAAACGAAAATTAAAATACCTGTATTTTTTTTTTTAACTTGTATTATTACTTAGATATTTTTCCTAGTTTTTGAAAATGTGATATTCTTGCGGGTTTGATTTAAATTCTGTACCTATATTGAAGCACGCATCTTGAGAAAAAAATACTGCAATTGAAAATTCTTAATTTTCTTTTAGTATAATAATTTCCTTTATTTTGAGAAAGTTTATCATTAGTTACGATTAACTAATTTTTTTCATGTTAACACTTTCACATTGTTTTTATTTACCATAATAAAAGTTTTAAAAATTTGATGAAATAATGTTGCTTGTAAATTCTGAGTCTTTTTGAATTTTATTTATGCAATATAAGAAACTAAGAAAATCAATATCAAATGTTTTATTTTTATTTTTGCTCAAAAAAATAATAAAATCAATTAATTCTCTTGCATTTCTAATCCTACATCTGATTAGTCGCAGTATTTTCTGAAAGTAAACAGATTTTTTTTTTCTTTTAATTCTGTTGTAAAATGTTTAGTACTAATTCAAGTGTTTTGTTTAATTTTTCATGGAATAAAGATTTGATTTATTAATAATAAAAAGTAATTGTAGTTCTGGTTTTGATATAGTTTCTTCTGTTGAGTTAATTTTTTACGTAATTATAACAAAAAAATAGCTAACTTCTTCCCCTTTCCCCCAATTATTTTTGTACAATATTTCTAGTAATTATTCAAAGCTGATTCTTACAGTATACTAGAATACAAATATTAACGTGTTGCTATTTTCTTATAATTTGTATGAACATCTATGTATTGGCGTAAGTTTATGAATATCTTACAATATTTCAATCATTTCCAGTGAGAGAAAAAATACTTCAGAAATTAATCAAACAATTTAAGTTGAAATGAAAAAAGAAACAGTTTTACTGATATTATGCTCCAAAACTTCAATGAAAGACTGAAATGTCCAAAATTTGTATACAATACCATTTTAATGCAATCTTTTTATATTAATGAACATTTCAAACATATTTTTATGAATAATAGATTAGAAGAAAGTAAAAGTTACGCATGAAAAAAAAATTAAAATTATGTTCTTGATGTATAGAAAAATTTTTGATGATGCATTTCCAAAGGGTGTTTTTCTGAAAAACATCCCAGAAACTGTTTTTTTCCTGCACTTTTGCTGGAAAAATCTATGCACTAAGAAAAGTTAGTAGGCTAAAAATATTCAAATTATCGATTTTGAGTTTTTGATATTTTTGAAATCTCCAATTCATGACCCTTCCAGGGATATAACATATTTGTCATTGTATGAATTAGAAGTATGTCAAAATGACTTTTTTAGAAAATCAGCATTTGACGTGCCATGCCCACTTTGACAAATGAAATAGTCTAAATTGGTATTTTAAGCAGTTTAAAAGCATCTACAAGTTTTATTTATTCATACGCAATAAAAACTTTAGACAACAGTATAATAACTGCAAGTTTAACTGTTACATTTGTTAAAAAAGTGTTTGAAGTGGATTATTCTAACGTTTGTATGAACTAATGAATAATAATGGTAAAATATTTGTGAAATATTCATAACAAAGATTAGTAAGTAGTACCAAATACATACTTTGACACAAGGTAATACTTTTTATAAAAATTACTTTTTTCTAAAAATTTTACTTTTAAAATTGTTTGTGTTATTTTGCATTAAACCTACTGCATGCATGGATAAATACTTGTGTATACTGAAGTGAAATTTCTGAAATATTTCTTAAGTATTTAGCTGTAAAACAGATGTCGTATTAAAAAATTACAATTTTTATTAAATTCCATATTATGTTATTAAAAACTTACATATTTTTCAAAAAATAAAACTGAACAATTTTTTTAAAAGTTTCACTTAATTATAAATATAAATGTTCATTTAATATATAGGAAAAATCTTGAGTCCTTACTTTTAATAGTTTCTGAGAAAAAATTACAAAAGACATATTGTTACTGTCGTTTCAAGAAGGTTGTTACATACATAAAGAATAAATAAATTTCCGATGTTAAAAAAACAGCCTTTTGTCACTGTTTCAGAAATCACTTGTCTAACATATAGAGAAACTTGGATTTTGATACTTCAGGAAGTTGTTAGTATGTGGACATTCAAATCCATAGTGAAAACTTTCGAAATGTCGTGTAGTCACGCATTCCCAAATCATTAATTTTACATATTGATACATTTTTACATGACATTCATGATGTTTTATGGTCAACTTTGATATAAGTAATGCATCAAACCTGAAAATTCTTCCAAGATTGATACAGAATTTTAGGAAAATCATGTATAAATGTTATAAAATATCTCTTTAGACAAAAACTGAAAAAGGCTACGTATGTATTTTCTGAGTAATCTAAGTAAAATAGGAAGCAAAAAAGTCTCAAAATAAATTGAAAATATGATAATGTTTAGTAAAATGAGGCAAATACATGTTGTAATTTATAATTTTTGTCGTAATGGGAGATTTTATATTAAAAATGCAATTTTGTCAAAAATTTTATTTTAAAACTACATGCTTCTTTATCTTAGAATCTATTATGTGAATGCACCTGCAATTTTGACTGCATATTACTGATATGTAACTATATATAGTGATCTTTTTGAGATATTCCTGAAATATGTGATTATATATATAGAGGATAAAAATGGCAACAAAAAAATGACAATTTTTAATAAATTCATACCGATGATCAGTAAACATTTGTTTTTGAAAAAAAAAACTAAACAATATATTGGGCAAATCTCACTTCAGTATAAATATAAAAGTTTATTTATTGTGCAGACAAGTTTTTAAGCTTTAGTGTTCAAAAGGTTCTCATTAAAATAAACATAAATCAAATGTGCAAGCTGGTTACATACATAAGAATACATAAATTTCGTGTTTAAAATCATAAAAAGTTTTATTTTGTCTGTTTTAGGAATCATTTGTCCAGTTTAGGGAAGCTTTTGTGGTCTAATATTTTTCAAAATTGTGTTTGTATGTGAGCATACAAAATCCTAATGAAAACTTTCGAAATGTTGTACAACCATGCATTCCTAGATGCACAACAAAACCATATTGATACATTTTCACATTATATTTACGATGCTTTATGATAAGACTTGATGCGGGTAATAAATCGTTCAAAATTGTTCAAAGATTGATACAAAATTTGTGGAAATTCATGTAAATGTTGCAAAATATCTTGTTAGACAAAAACTGAAAACTGATATGAATGTATTTTCTGAGCAATTTAAGCAAGATAGAAAACTAAAAAAGTTTTGAAATAAGTTAGAAGATGACAATGTTTAACAAAAAGGGACAAATATACCTTTTGCAATTCATAAATTTTGTGATGAAGTGATATTTCATATTAAAAATGCGGTTTCTCGAAATGATGTTTTTAAAACTGCGTGTACCTCTTCTCAGAGTCTATAGAATGAATCCACTTGCAATGTTTACTCATATTACTGATACGTAACTGTATATACTAAAGTGAGCTTTTTGAGATAATTTTAAAATTTAAAAAAACTATGAGCTAGTTTAATGAAAATAAATGAGAGCATTTACATGTATTTTAAGAGTTAATATTAAGAAATGTCCACATGCATGAGTTTCGTTACAGTTCCTCTCCATTCGAAACTGATTCCATTCACTAGTTTTAAATAGATAATCACTATTGATAAAAGGGCCTCTGTCTTATAAAAATGAATCGGAAAAATCATTGTTGAAAACTTTTCATATAAAAGAAATGATGCCATTACTTTCGGATCTCACAAAAATAAAATATTCACGTACAATTTCCCATTCGTAATTCTTGACATGTTCTCCAAAAAATTAAGAGAGACACCAGAAATATCTCAAGAAAAATTCAGTATTTTTCTTTATGATTTTTTTCCAAAAGCTTTTCTTAAAAAGAGAAGGCTACATAAAAATATGGAAATGAATGGTAAAATCTAAAAAAAAAAAAAAACCCCCCTTTTTTTTAAAAAAAAAAAAAAAAAATACGAATTCTCTTTTTACATTTAAAGGGGAATGTTGTAGGTATTTCGTACATATATAAATTCCAGGTTTAAAAATATCATTTGCTGTTTTTAATTTTTCTGGTATTGATCAGAATATTTTAAATTGACAGTTTTCTCATATTTCATTTCATATTTTTAAAATGTAGAACATCTTAAATAAGAAATAAGTGTTTAATAATTGTTTCTGTTATTACTTTACAATTTCCAATTTATCAACTATGATAACAATTTGATGAATTATAGTCCAATATAATTATTCCATGCGAAGCGTAACAACTTAAACATTTATTTAAAAACGTACAATAAACATTTATACTGAAAATAATTTTTACTTGTACACAAGTGTAACAAGAACGTCCAAATATATAAAAACCAAATTCATTGCATCAGCGCTTCTCAAGCTTTGGGTCGTGCCAGCTTAAGGGGGCGTGGCAACCCTTCTTGGGGGGACACGAGCATATCAAAAAGTCGAAAATGAAAGGTTGTTAAAAAAATTATTAATTTATTGAAAGGAATTAAAACAAAATATATCCTGACATAATTAAAAATACAAGTTGCACTTTTATTGCAATATGCTCCAATCTAAAAATTAAAAAGGAAATGTAAATAAAGTGATTAAAAATAACTTACATAAAATATCTGGTACCGAAAAGTAACACATACAAAACTTAATACTTATCTTGATAATTTGAGTAGTTTTAATAAAGTTCGTATGGCAGCTTTATTGTCACAGTTCATTATTATTGCATTTAATACATTATGGGGGTGGGGTGATGAAAATTTTAATTGTGTGAAAATTGGATCGCAAATACTGAAAGTTTGAGGAGCACTCTATTACATAGATCACACAGGGCAATGGTGAAATGATTCAAAATACAGCTTTCTGCTGCAATCATTAATGGAAAGAAAGAATTTTTTAATGAGGCCTTTACAACCGGCCATTGTTGTACGTCTTGGTGATGAATATAAGAGGATTAATGTTGAGCTGAGTTGAGTTTGGTGTTTTATGACGCAACAGCCAGTTTTGGCTATACTGAGCCAAACATTCATAGGTCTGTGGTCTGGACGGGAAAAGAAGAAAAGAAATTGGATGACAAGATGGAGGGTCGAAAATAGAGAAGGATCACTGGGGTACCGCGGGGTCGTGTCACCCATGTTTACCAAAGATAGTAAACCCCTTGGGAAAAGGAAAAAGATCACTAGGGTACCTCGGGATTGTGAGAACCGAGAGACCCACCTAGAGAAGGTGAGCCCCCTGAGGGGATAAGAGGATTTGGATGTCTTGATGGGGTTGATCAGCTCATGCTGCATCCACACATTGTGAATGTTAAGAAAAGTAGCAGCGGGTGTTGAATTCAGGTCCTATGGTTCTCCAATCATACACTAAGAGTGGTTTAAAGACGAAAGATTGTAATAAATGGCAGAAAAATGCAGCTTTGCAATGCGATAGCCGAGGGACAATCATGAAAATTTTACATCAAAGGAGATCAATCATTGACTTATTTGAACATATCACAACTGATGAGCTCTGGAAGTAAAGGAAGGATCAAGCTCGAAAACCTCCAAGATACAGTGTTAACTGTCCACTTTATTGGTAACGCATACTAAAGGAATGCGGTATTGAATTACATTAGCATTCTACATTATAAAACCAACGGCAAAACCTGTATGCCGTTCCATAAGGCAATAATAAAGTAATCTCTCTTCGTGATATCTTTAGATGCCAATTAGACAATAATGATATTGCAGGCACGAGCGTGATTTATATGTAAATAAAATGTCGTGTCTTTTGGATTTCCATATCCCCCGTTAAGTGCACCTCTGCAGACGCAAATGCTTTTGATTTTGAAAGAAAGGTAAATGCAATAATGAACATTTTGCAGACAATCCTTGATCTGTAAATGATGTCTAATGTATGCGTGGCGATTATGTGTAACGGTATTGTATCGTATTTACTGGGGTTTAGTTATTGAAACAGCAGTGTTATATCACTATCATGCGCATATTATGCTTATCATCACGTGAAGCTATGAAGCTGATGCAATAGCAGCCGTCAATTGATCATTCCTTTCCTACATATTTTTAGTAAATATGCTCATTTCTGTTCCAAATTATGCCCGACATGATTTCTGGGATGATGATACTATGCTTCTTTGAGACAAACAGAAGTTGCTTAAGAACAGTTAAATCATACTAAGTGCTTCCAAATGACATTTAGGTCTTCCTTTATCTATCGCTTGTTGGTGGCAATGTAGGAGATTCGTACGCACATCTTGGATAAAATGTTAATTATTTAGTAATCCCATCGCATAATACACTCAGTTAAAATTTTACGAAGTCTATAAGCAGCCTCTGTGGTGTATTTTGAGTGATCATCAGTGTTGTGTTCTCTTAATATCAAACATGTAATCTGGGATGGTTTCTATTCTGTAAGAAAGGCAGGCGGTTTATAATGGAATTTCTTTCTTAATATGTAATAGAGAATGCAAGCTTCCTTCTAATTTAAAAAGTGTTAGAAAGATAAAATCTTATTTTTTTGACAATTTGAGATTTTTACATTTTCAAATTGTACAGATTTTAACCTTTCTAAAAATACCTTACTTTAACCTCTAGGGTAATTAGAAGCCCTTACAACCTATTTTTAAATAATCGTTGAAACTGGACCACGCCCATTTGAATGGCGAAAAATGTATACAAAGTACTTCGTTTGTGCTTGAACGTCTGATATAAACCAAAACAGGTATCTTTTATTGTAAATTGAGCCTTTTATTTTTTTATTTCCTAGCCGATTAGAAGCCTCACTGTATACATTAAAATCAATTTATCTCAAAATGTAGATTTTGATGTTCGATGTACCTTTTCTGAGAAAATATTTTTCACAGGTATGTAAATTTTTTAAGATATATTTATAATGATGACTAACATAAACTGAATTGAGTTTTTTATAAAAAACTCAAAAATTCATTTTTTACAAATTTTTGTTATGCGAAAAATAGTTCAAATTTCACTATGTTTGATAAAACATTTTATAAATTATGAAAATTTCAAAATTATCTAAAAGCTCATTTCAGTATAATGAGAATGGTATACTTTAATTGTATGAAAATATATTTTCAAACATGTGCATATAACAGATTTTAAGAAAAGGTACATCGAAAACAGTCAATTTAACATTTTCGGTATAGAGGTTTCCTACTGTTCTTAATGAGCTACTACATTGAAAGTAACATATTCTTTTTTTGTGTGCACACGTTCGTTAATGTTATTTAATTTATGTTAGAACAAAATCGTAATTATATATATCTGATCTCTCTCTTTATAAATTTTGGAATACATTTTTTTACTTGGTTGCCATATATTTATCGGGAATAGTTTTAAAAGAAAACATATAACTGTTTCATTAATATATTTTACGATTTTTAGCTTATATTTAAAATGTTCTTCTTAATTTGAAATTCGTAATAATGTTGTCATAAAAAAAGTCTTACCTTTTGACATTAAGTAGAGTATTTACTATAAGGATATTAATATATAATAATAAATGACATACTCAAAAAATAATAATTTAGTTTGTTTTTTTTACTTGGAAGGATAATTTTGCTTAAAAAATAAAGATTAAAATTAATTTCTCGAATACAATATTTTAAAATTACTTGTCAAAATAATGAAAATATGTTTGACAATTTTTTATAGAATAAAAAAGAAAATTTAAAAATATTGTCGCCTTCAATTAAAATTCAAGAAGCATTTTTTAACTTTTTAAAACAAGGAATAAGATTTAATTTGAGAAGAATGTATGTGATGAGATTAGGTCCATTGTTAATTTCTGAATACATTAAAAGAAAACAGATATTAAATAACTTAAAAATAACCACTATTAAAAAATATATTTGTTAATATTAATGAATATCATCTATGTTTAAACAAATAACATAACTTTGTTTCGTAAATTCATTTTATTTCTTTACTTAATATCCTTTAAAGTGATGTCAAATTGATCACTCTTATTTCAATAATATTTAGAAGTATGCATTTTTTTTTTCATTTTTAATATAAATTTATTAAAAAGTTTAAGAAAAAAATTCCCAAGTGGTTCTTTTCTTCTGCATGTGTAATTCTTGATGAAAAGAAGTCGTTTAATGAGCATGTGTGTGTGTGTGTGATTTCGATTACCTATCTTTTTTCAATTCCTATTTTATTATAGTTCACACTCTCCATATATATATTTATTTATATATATTGTTCAAGTTTTCAATCATTAATAAAATACTTTTTATTCATTTACTCAGGTTCAAGTACATTTTTTAAAACTTGTAGTGGATGACACTTGATGTTAATCCATTATTTTCGAGTATGAATTCATAAAATAAATTTTATTAATTAATTATAGTTCAAGAGATATATGTCAGTCTCAACGGTGCTGCCTCTAGATGGCAGAACCATTGCATAAAACAGCTTTTATTAAATTTGTGATGAAGATTTAACTTAACCTGAATAAAATCATATGTTATTTAGACATCAGCATTCCTTTTAAACTGATTGAATAATAAATTCTTACCTATTATATTCAATTTTTATTAAAAAATGTTATTACAAATTTAATGTGGTTAAAAATTTCTTAATGTTGATTTAAAAGGTGTTGTGCCACTTAATATTGTGGTTCTGTATATACATATTTATATTAATTTTTAATTCTTTAATAAAACGTAACTAATATAAAAATTTTCTTTGCTGGCCTCAGTAGGAATTGACTTGATTTTTTAAAAATATTATTTGTTCTTTTTAGATTGCGTTGACTCGACGGCTTAGAGGTAGCGTGCCCGCTTCATAAACCCAAGGTTGCAATATCGATATTGACGGGAGTCGAAAGATTTTCTAGGAGGAGAAAACCGTAGGCACGCATGTCATATTATTATGGGGCATGTAAAAAATCCGTTGAGTAACAGTTGAGTTTGGTTCTGGCACTCTCGGCAAAAGGAAATCCCCGAAATATTTAAGATCCAACATGGTGATAAATTCAGAGGTCAAACATTTGGTAGTGGGAACTGCCACTTGATGGTTGCACCAATGAAATGGCTCTAACACTTACAGACTTGTACTGCTTGCGAAGGCTTGACTGCCAAAACGCTGTCTATTAGGCATTTAGACTTTTCTGTACGTTCAGAATTCTCAGTACTTATTTATAGTCATTACTAATTAAAACTCGTCTTTTTACCAAATAAATAACATTAATGCCTACTACAATTATTATACACATGTGTGTCTATTTCCTTCATACACACGCAAGCACACACTCCTACACAGGGACATGTTAATAAGTTTGAGGAGGGGAGTTGCTAGAACTTGTGTCTGGATTGTTATTTGAAAGGCATTCAAATGAATCGGCTGTTGCTAATAGTTCTTTCATCCAAATGCAACGCTAATATTCAAACAAACAATTTATTGAGTTTTATTTTCTGGAGTGTCGACGTTTTGCCTGTAAAGCAACTTTTCGCTTAAGATATTCCTTCAACTAGGAAGAAAATGAAACTCATTTTTTTTCATAATCATGTTATACACTTGTGGTGCCAGCCGCTACACCAAACGTGCTGGACATGCCTAGGAGCGTTTTGTGTGTTTTGGGAGCCTGCCAATTGCTAGATGCACTACGACGTTAAACCAGAGACGACGCCCTGTTAAGCAGGACGAGATGAAAGACAATAACGCCTCGTGATTGTTATAAGAAGATTTATACATTGAAAACGTGGAACCTTAAATAATGATCCGTATTGTAAATAGTATGTAAATCGTTACGAACAATTAAATTCATGATTAAGTAAAGACAACTGTTGTGCCTTCACTGACCAGCTCCACATACATGTCGCGAATCCTAGTCTTGAGCCTTTGCTACTTGCTTTTTTTAATTTTTTATTAATTTTTTCTGTTTCTCCTTTGCAGTTGTATGGCAACGCAGTTTATCTCGCCCGAAACCATGAGAAATGTTATCTTTTAGTCAGTTGTCGATAAAGCTTCTTCTTGTAAATTACGGTTTTGGCTCGTTCATTTGCGTTTGGTTTTTCTTCTTCGAACTTCTTCTATGAACGAATTGAATTTTTTCTTTGAAATAGATGAACACACTGAATTCTCAACAATCCTATGAGTCCGATGTGAATTGAGGAAAGCTTGGCTATTTTATTTTTGGAATTTAAGCTTAAGGAGACGGAGGACCATTAAAACTGATTTCTTAAATTGTTAGCTTAGTTAGCTGAACATGGAATCAGCATAGTAAATGATTATTATATTTCAGAATTTAAATATATTTTTCTTTAAAACTATTATAAAATAATTTTTTTTTGGAAAAACTTAATTTTTTAAAGTATTTTTAAAAATGCTCCTTGCGCATTTGTTTTTAAGATATGTACATAATTTTTGTTTTATGTGTAGATGAACTACAAAAAATATCTCTGTGCATGGATTTTAAATTCAGATTAAAATTTGATGAAAAAAGATAAATTTTCTATACTAAGTGAAATATTTCCCCAATTATTACCCATTCAAGGTATTCAAAACCACACAAAATAAGTCCCTTTATATATTTTAGAAAACTAATGCACAAATTTGTTAATTATATCATCTTTCATAAGTTGTAAAAATTTAAAAAAGAGATATGACGTAATTTGAAACGCAAGGAGCATTTTACGTAACAACGAAAAGGGAAAATTTACGAACTAATAAAAGAGCATTTTAAACATTTATTTGAGTAAAATAAAAAAAATAATGATTCAGTAATTATTAATCAAAATGACAAAATTCTTTGACAGAATTATTCTATGAAATATTAGGAATGTTATTAGTATACAAAATAAAAATCGCAATTATGACTTACATTTGACTTTGTCAAGGTCCACCATCCCGACAATTGACAATAGAGGAAAAATGGATGCTTCAAATAAAAACGTAGAGTATAATTAATTAAGTTGCTTTATGCAGGAATGCCAGATAAAAATTAATTTGATGTTGTTATGAAGACTGTTTTAGTCAAAAAAATATTTTGTACGTTGATTTTGTTTTCTAACATTGAAGGAAGCCAGTCCTAAATAAGGTTTGTTCCTATTACATGGTGGACATGGTTGTTGAAATGTCAGGGTCCTGAATTTGCTAGTGGCTGATATTGCCATGTAATGAGTTCAAGTTTCGAGGCCACAAAAGATCCACCATGTAAAAGAGATGCTGAAAGTTAGATTTGTAGAGACTAAGAGTTTTCAAATTGGCTTGGTGTGGAAGCTGGAACAGTGCTGGCGCTAGTTTGGATACCATCTTCGTCACTTGATTGTGGTTCAAAACTCTCAACCCCTTTGGTTATTCATTCAATATTCAAATCTATATTCTAATCGCTTGAAAAACAAACATTTAACAAAAACTAATTTGATCATACTTATCGAATCAAGTAAAAGGAAAATGATGAAAAATATTAGATGCTTCTCGTATTTGATATCATTTTTCAGTACAGATTTTCTTATATCATTAGAACGTCCGGGATTTGAATTAATTTTAAATGTTAACCGGTATCTTTTCGGCATCGTGATATAAAATGTCTAAAATCATTGTAACAACTAAATAGTTGCGAGACTAGTATTCAGGAAGGTTTTAGTTTTAAGAATTTTTAATATTATTTCATGAATTTTTCTTATATTATAACCCTTTACGTCATAAGAAACTGACGCTGACATTACGTTTCGTGGAGCTTGTTGGACGACTTCTTTGTCGCAGAACATTTCGAGTCGCAAATCTGCCGAGAACATTACTATCATGTGTTTTCCATTCTATGCTATCCTTAGTGACGTATATATCAGGATTTACTGGAATATTATCAATTGCATCTGCACCGTCTTTAGATTATTCCAGTCACTTTCACTCTATCTTATGTGTTCATCGGAATCTATAAATTTGAGCAAAACAGCTGACCACCATCCAATACATTCCCATAAAACTCTCGCAACATATTAGCAATGTCATTAGGGCTTAGAACTTTTCTACGAGTAACCGTTTCAGGGAGTCTTTTCTGCACTGGGTTCGAAAATCGAATGATTTTTTTTATGAACAGACAAGCAAATGTTATGTAACAAAAAGAAACAGCGATTTTAGAATATATGACTCATTTCCGCTGCGAACCAAAAAACATTGTATTCAAGTAAATGTGCGATTATACTTCCGGGACTTTGTTTTACCAAAGGTTTCTATTTAGTAAACTATCCTTTGCTGAAAGACAACAATTTATAAGGAAAAATTACCTTGCTGGGAAACGACACCAGCGGACATTCCAGGTATATGTAGTTTTAAAATCTCCCCTAATTAACCTCTCTCTCTCTCTACTCTCTCTAGAACTATTAAACTATATCTGTGTAATAACCATAGTAGATGATTAAAAGTCAAGAAAAGTTTTCAAAATCCTTGCAAAAATACGGTAAGGAGAACAAACTAAACAGTCCCCGGTGTCCAATCGACACTGACAGACGTTCTGGAGTTATGGTAAAGAAATGGAATTAGAAGTTCCGTACATTTATGACAAGTTTAAAACCAATCGAATAAAGAGGCTGATGCACTGTATATCTTTTTAGGTTTTAAGTTTCTCCGTCGGCGTAATGCGGAAGTTTGCAGAGCTCAGGTGCCGTCCTCATCGCATGATCTTGGTTCAGAATTAAGATGTCCGTCACTAATAGCCCTCGTGTTGAGTTTTTAAAATCAAACCGAATCATTTCAGGTATCGGACTATGTTCGGAACCGTGATATTGCAAAAGCGTGTAAATGGATAATATTTATGATATTTAGTGTCACCTAGATTAAACAATGTATATAAAATTGGGTCAAGAATAGTATTACAATAAAAAATTATTTAAGTACAATATTTTGACAAAAAATGAACATAGAATGACCCATTTTCAAAATATTCTCCTTTTGTGAAAAACTCTTCTATTATAATAATATTTTGCCTGTATTCAGCTCAGACCTCTGTACAGAGGCTCAACTAGAATTTTTGAAATGCATAACTTGGAAGTCGGTTTATCCATGTTTTACGACAACAGAAGGGAGAAATTTTAAGAAAATACGCCGATAATTATTTCAAATGGTTGTAACTCTGAAAATAATGTGAATTTTTCAAAAATCATAGTTGAGCCTCTGTACAGAGGTCTGAGCTATATAAAGGCAAAATATTAATACAATAGAAGCATTTTTTATAAAAGGAGAAAATTGGAAAAAAGGTTATTCTAAGTTCATTTTTTGCCAAAATATTTTATTTAAATAATTTTTTGTCATAATGTCCTTAAAACCATTTTATACATGTATTTTAATCTAAGTGACACTAAATATCATGAAAATTATACATTTATGCGCTTTTTTAAAATTATGGTTCCGAACGTAGTCGGATACCTTAACAAAATTAATTCCAATGTTGAAAAGTGTGAAATTTAAGTTTTTTGGTCAAGAATTATAAAATAATTTTATTTTTTTACAATGTATTTTGAACATAATATTATTTTAGGAATTAGTAAATGGTATAAAAATAAATTCATAACTACGCTAAATTTATCTGAAAAAGTTTTTAAAGTTATATTTTTATAATCCGAAAATTCAACTCAACCCGCACATATTTCAAGAACATGTTTATTGTTAAGTACATTTAATCGTCGGAAATTTTACAGATAAAATAAAGTACTCATACTTAGACATCTGCACATTGGAAGATAAGACTTAAGTGCTTTTGAAAAACACAGTTTTTCTCTTTAAAAGTCATTTTTTGTCCTGTATATTAAATGTCTCTCTTCATATTTTGGTGTAAATATTTCTTTCATAAAACGGGTGTTTTACTTAAAACTATCTTTGGTCAGTACACAAGACATGGGAAGAAATCATTTTTTGATTACTGAAAGAAATCTATTAGGACTTGAAAAAGTTCTTCCTGTTATTTTAAATTTTTTTTTTTTTTTTTGATAAAATAAATGATTTACTTAAGGTATGTAACTACTCAAAATTCTCTGTTTTCGTGAAAATTTTCGAAATTTCTTTTGCTCTTTTGTTTTATAGTCCATACATTTAAGATCCAAAAAAACCTCTATTTTTGTTCCTACAATATTTGGAGAAGCAAAGTTTTAGCATAATTAGTAAATTGAAAATGGAGTGTGTAAAACCGGAAGTAGATCCCAACACAAAATATTTTTAAGATACCGAATTGAAATTTTCAGGACATGTTTTACTTAGTTATATCTATGTTTGAAGCAAAATCTAATCTTTGTGTATATATTTATATACTTTATTGCTTTTTTTATGAAAGAAAAAAATCATTAATTTTTTAAAAAATTGTGTTTTTGCATACAATTTAGCATGTTTCAAAAAACTTTCAAAAAGTATTAAAAATCTTTTAATCCCTGACACATATAAAGATGTTATTCATGTACTGTATAAATGTTTGTAACTGCAATTTTTCATCGAAATTTCGCTAAAAACAACAATTGTTATAGTCTAAAAAATTCTCTAGAAAACAGCAAAAAGTTAAAAAAAAGTTCGAATAAGTTAAACTTGAAGCTTGAGAGCAGAGGCGTAGCTACCACCGTATCAATGATACCGGGGCCCCAACTTAACAGGGCCCCCAAAATGTGTAAGTAAATAATCACAAAATGTTAAGAGGCTCCAAAAAAGAGCCTTCAAGAAGTTTTGATTTGGGGCCCACTAAGGACTAGCAACGCCAGTGCTAAAGAGATCTTGACCTATAAATATGGTGAGTTTTAAAAATATACAATTAGTAGAATATTTTTTTTACTGTATTAAAATCTTTGAATGCATTTTCTGAGAAACTATGTTTTTCCATTTTTTGCTTCATGGTAAAGTTCACTACAGGATTCCTTTTAAAGATATTGAATTAAAATTTTCAGAAAATGTTTTATTTAGATTTATCTCCAGTATAGACTAACCTAATCACTGTGTATATATTTTATTGCACTTTTTGTGAGAAAATAACATTAGATTTTTGTAAAAAAATGAGTTCTTGCATAAAAAATGACATATTTGTAAAGCATTACAAATGTTATTGCTCTAAGCACAGATAATGATGATGCCCCATTTCAAATAAAAAAAATGTTTATTTAGTTTAAAATTTATATATTTCAAAAGAAGTGCTCCGGAGGTAGTCACATACTTTAAAATACAAGATAAAACACATTTCAGTCAAAGCATTGCCCATTACTAGAGACCTCTTACTCCCATCTTCTTGACAGTATATGAACATGAAGGAAAAAGGACACGACTTTTGAGGCTGCCGAAAAATTGACCCATTTCTTAGTATCTTCATGAGAAGGAAAACAATGCTCGGCCAGGCTATGTACGATCGAACCGACTAAGTAATAAACAATAGGTGCTATGTCCGATAAATATGGCGGATGAGGTAGAACATCACATTTAAACATTTCCAGAAAGGCTTTCATTGATTTTGCAACATGCGGTCAAGCGTTGTCATGTATTGTCGTGTCTCACATTGTTATCTGTGTTGGATGTAGACGACTGGCTGGTATGAGAAATGTCTTGAACACTTGTGTGGCATTGAAGGGACGGTTTTTACCAAACGAGTGTAGGTGAATTTTTATTGCTCAATTTCCATATGCTCCAATTAATATCTAATTAATCTCATAAGATTATTTCCGTCATAATACACTAAAAATGTAACATTTGCACGCTGTTTGAATAATACGATTTTTCAAAATCCAACACTACAAAAAAAAATATCAAAACACTATTTAAACTCCTTATGTATTTAGTGACGGTATAAAAGCAAATGTCTGATTTAGTTTTCCGCTTTCTGTGTGTAGGAGCCTAAAACACCTAGCAAAAGGAGCTTACTGTAGAGAGCCAGTTTAGAATAATAAGTTTCGCTCGACTCCCTTCACACGTGATCAACTCTGACACGCTCAAAAGCCATTGAAAATCCTATTCAACTAAAAGGATGTTATTCAGATTAATCTTTTCACACGGGTCTACTTGTGTAACGAAAATGAAGAAAGCTTTTTTATTGTTTCTTCACACAATAAGCGTACTGACAGGTTCTGCACTCCATTTTTAGTCAGTGTTAGAAATGAATTATTTTCCCTCTTCGCACTATAAAGGCAGAGACAGAGAAAACGAGTTGATTGGGACAAAGTTGACTGGTATAATACCAAAAAAAGTGTCCTGCGATCATTCCAGCGCCATCTGGTTGTCAGTTCTGGAACTATTTTGATTCTAGCTTGTAATGTACATGCATTCATGGGAAAAAAGGTATATGCAAAACTTATTAAGAGATAAATAATTAATTAGAACATCAAAAAGTTTAGCTTCTTTTATTCCCATGCGAACCCATTTTTCAAAAGAAGTACATTTTGCATTTTTTTGTGTCTTGTTATCTCGATTTTTTTAATAATTAAATTTTAAAAAAGAAATGAAACAAGCATGTGCAACTTAATGCAAATGCAAAAAAATTTCAAACAGAAATATGAAAAACTGGAGACTTAAAGGTTGAATAAAATAAAGTCAGCAGAGAAAGAAGTAAAAGCGTTAGATTTAATTAAAACTTTCCTCGAAAGAGGCGTGTTAGCATAAAAATGGAAATGCGCGTCGGACCGAGAGAAGGATCCAAAAAGGCGTGATTTGACTTTTTTTTATAATGCGAGAGAAACATTTTAATATCGCGGAAGAGTTAACTGAAAAATATTCTTGCATTATATTCAAAAGAGGAAAAAAATCAAAAATTTGTTCTTTCAAAAGAGTCAAATGGATAAAAAAACTAAAATATAGATTTTTTTCTTTTATTCTTTAAAATTCTGTTCTTGTTGAAAAGGCGATGCATTTCTGCAGAAAAATATTTTTGACACCAAGGACTCTCCTTTAGTCCATTTGTGGATTTTGAGAAACTTTTCATCATTAACCGTAAATCTTGCTGAATTCAATTTAAGTTAGGTTTTACATTTTATATTACATTCATCGACTATTTCTTCAGTTCAAAATTGATTGATTTTTAGAAATTCATCAAATTTTTGAATTAATTTGTCACAAATATAGCTTTATGGTAGAAGGGGTGGTTTGAATTTAATTAAAATATAAAATCAAGAATATTAGCTAAAAACAAAAATTCCCTCGAGTTTTTTAAACTTATATGACTCACGAAAAAAGTAAATATTTTTGAGAATCAGATAATTTATAAGTATGTTACTACCAAAGATATCTAAAGATATGAATTCTTACAATAATTTGTAACAAATTTTTCGCAACTACAAATCATTGATGGCTGATATAGGTTAGAAGATAAAATTCAGTGAAATAGTTGATGTGCTTGAATACCACAAAAAATTGTTGCTTTTTGCCGTGAGGCAAAAGTAGCCGACGACTCCAACAATTTGAATAATAACAGATTTATTAATGGACAAAGACGAACAGAGGACTGCATGAAGGCATCGACAAACATATACCAAGAAATATAACTTATTATTCATAAGCGCGAAATGCAAATCATTATTAGTGCAAAATGCACTCGTTGTAAACAAGCCTTATAACGTTCCAGAAACGGTTCTCTAAACAGTTCAACTAGCTGTAACTCAGACAGATAAAATGGATCTCAGTCTCTGTTATTGTTGTTACTAATGCTACCTGATCGGTGATACCAGATCGAGGCCCACGAAATTCATCATGGCAAAGAACAAGATTGTACGCCTCTCGTTAGAAAAAACTTTGAGCACGATTACGACATGACAGTACGACTATGACAGTACGACTTAGCTCGATTCTATCTTAGTTTTCAGTGATAACTCCCTGAGGGTGGT
The DNA here is from genome assembly GCA_019973955.1 of Trichonephila inaurata madagascariensis. Taxonomy (NCBI): domain Eukaryota; kingdom Metazoa; phylum Arthropoda; class Arachnida; order Araneae; family Nephilidae; genus Trichonephila; species Trichonephila inaurata. The sequence continues at coordinate 37,199 of BMAV01002795.1, forward strand.
CAAGGGAATCCTACCTTTCTTCCACTTCCACTAACCCAATGAAATGACTCTTGGCTCGATGGCTATTTAGAGTACTCTCCCCCTCCACAAAAGCTCTATACATTTACAGATATTCATGACTTCTCTCGTATTAAAACCAACTCCCAACGGCACAATAGTTAGCGTCACTAACCGCTTTATGAATGGATGGCCACTCTAAACTCGTCATCAACGCAAGAGTTTCTGGTTTCGATTGCACTCTCTTCTCTGCACGATATTTGTTTCAAAGGTGCTTTATATAGCCTCATGATATCTTCTAGAGGGATCAAATCTAGATCCTGCTGAGTGATTCCTTAGTGATATTGTATTTTCGTCAATGTCGCCAATCTGGTAGCCTTGGTTAAATCCCTTATGTTAACCATAACCTTATTTTTCAAGTTTACACAAGGAAGACAACTTTGCTATTAAAACAAAAATTTTCCACTATTATTCATGCTGGAAAGTATTGCTGCAGGAAAAAGAACATACGGTGCATGTCACAATATTAATCAGATGGAAATTCTTTTAATTTTTGCGTATAATAGTAAATAATACACGATGGTTCGCTAACAGACCGACAAACTTTCAAGGTGTGTAGGAGGTACAGAGACGATTTGGAACCACATCGGAATGCTGGGTCGCCAGTTCCGTAGTTGTGATTTATGGTGCAAGAATACAGAGGAAAAGAACAGAAATATCAAGACATTAATGGGCTAGAAAATATTTTATTGAAAGTATGCTATAAAACATTTAATCCAAACTCCGACCAAAACTCGTCTTGCAGGCCTGGTATCTAGGCTGTTTAAAATTCCTTAAGTTCTTCGAGATTCCTGGCATATCACGTATCCTTCCAGTAGCTTCAAATATCAGAACGATGATGTCTTCAATGGAAACAGCAGTCTTCTCGTACACCCAACTTTTACCTGACCCCAGAAGTCCATCCATGACTGGTCAGTAAACTGAACCACCATGACTTATCTCTCGATGTCCAAAGATTACAATGAGGTGTTGGTAGATGAAAATTCTGCAATGTGAAGGAGAAGCGTCATCCTGGTACCACAGGGAGTGACGCAACGGAAGAGGAACATGTGCTACGTTAAAAAATTGTGGCAGAACTTTTCTGCTGACAATTGATGATTTCAAAGAAATACATGAGCAAGAATAAGTTGTGAAAAACATAAGTCTTTAGACCCTGTTCAATCAGAAGATCGAATGAAGGCTGGGAATTTTACCGAATGCCTCACTTTATTTGAAAAAGGTTTACAAAGGTATTTGTTACAAGGTACTTCTTAGATTTTATGAAACCTCCTACATCCAAATAACTTTGGTTTATGATTTTAACTTTGTGATATCTACAATTTTATTAAACATTTCTTTTTACTAAAATATTATTTCCTTTCGTCTCCGGATCCAATAGAAAACAATTTATATGTATTAATAAGTGAAATTGTTGCCCGACTTACTCGGTTATCACTCAATCCCACCTATCGACTAAGTTCGGGGCGTTACTTTGTATTAATTATTTAAGTTTCTGGTTTAGGTGAGTAGATAAATTTTGATTAATTTTTACATTGCATTTGGCACATTGGAAATTAAGTTAAATTATTTTTAGAATTATTGATTAAGCAATATTTTAGTATTGTTCTAGTATTGCCTTTAGTGTTTATAGAATATTCCTCGTATACTATTTTTTATTCCTTGCAGATTAGTGGCATGAGTGAATGTTGGCTGGCCTTTAAGCCTTAAGTTAATTAGCATTAGGATCATCCTCCAGCATCCGATTTTTTTTTGCTCCTTCCTAGGGCGCGATTTTTGTAAAAATCGCGTATCTGATTAAGCGTTTACATTTCTTCATCTTTTGAAATGTCAGTTAAGTATAATTATTGTTATTTAACCCTTTCAGGACCGGCTAAGGAGAAAGAATCGATTCCCCAGGTCTGCGGGTTCCAAGAGTATACGCAAGGGATGAATTTCCTTGCTAAGCATAATTTCCTTCAAAAATTTATTTAAAATCATAATGGTAGTCAGTAGGAGAAAAACCTTCGGGAAATGGATTTTTAGTTTTTGATACTTCTAAAATATACAAATCAGGAGCTTTCCAATGCTTTTACATACAAGCCATTATATGAATTAGAAGTATTTTTTAAAATGAATTTAAAAAATAATCAGGTGATGAACCACGCCCATTTTGACAGATAGAAATGTATACATTGTCTTTTTAAATCTGAGGAAATGTTACAAAGCCTCTACTTATTGTATTTATTCATACGCAAATAACTTTAGACAACTGTATAATAACTGCAAGCTTATCAGTGTGAAATAAGCTAAACATTTTTGTAGCTAAATTTGGACATGTGATTTTTGTAGTTTCTGCATGTTATATCTATTATTTAGTGATTTTATCTAAATTTAAATCTATTCTTTACTTTAAATTTAGTTTTAATTAGTTATTATTGCTGATTATTTAAACTAAGTAAGGCTTGGTAAAGAGTTAAATTGTTTTGAACTATTGCAAAATTGAAAATTTTAGAATTATGTATCTCTGAATTATGCAGTCAAAACTAGGATTAATGAGTATTTTAAAATACTTACTTTGACAAAAGGAATGGTTTCTTTTTTCATAAAAGTGTCTGTTTTCTAAAATTTATAATTTTAAAATTGTGTAAATTAACTGTATGCATGTACTCTATGTTTCATAATTGCAATTGTGTATACTGAAGTGATTTTTTGAAATATTATTAAAACATTTAAATAAAAAAAAGGTTATCATAACAAAAATGACGATTTTAAATAAATACATAATAATAAATGCTCAATGAACTAAAAGTTTGTTTTTGAAAAAAAATAATTAACATATTTAAAAAAAAATTCATTTCAGTATAAATATAAATATCTAATTAATATACAATAAAAATCTTGAGTCTTTATGTTTAATAGTTTCTGAGAAAAAGGTAAGAGATGATACATCAAATGTGATGTTTGTTGTCTTTGCAAGAAGCTTGTTACATACATACAAATTCTTAAATTTCATCTATAAAAACATAAAAACTATTTTGTTTTGGCTGTTTTAGAAATCATTTCTTCAGTTTAGAGTAATTTTTGAAGTTTAAAACTTCGAAACTGTGTGCAACATCAAAACCTAATGAAAGTTTTACAAAAGCCTAACGAAAGCCTAACGAAAATAATCATGTATTTTTAAATACCATCACAAATCAAACCCAAACCGTATTGAATAATTATCGCAATATAGTTATGATGTTTTATTGTCAACTTTGATATTTGAAATTCATAAAACCTAAAAATTCTTCAAATAAATAATACAGAATTTGAGAAAATTGATATAAATATACAAAATGTATCGTTGAACAAAAACTGAAAAATACTATATATACATATATGTATTTTGTGGGGATTTTAAAACTTTTTTGTTTCCTGTTTTATGCTAAAAAATTAAGAAGAAACTAATGTTTAATAAAATAGGACAAATACATGTTGTAACTCGTTATTTTTGTGATGAAATGCCTTTTTACATTAAAAATGCAATTTCCTCAAAATGATTGTTTTCAAAATGCGTTCATCTTTTCTCAGAATCTACTGAATGAATGTGCATGCAATTTTTACTGTATATAAATAATATGTAACTATATATACTGGAATTATTTTTTTGGAAATTTTCCCAAAATATTTTGCTGAAACGCGGTTAACGTAAAAAAAATGACAATTTTCAAAAATTTCATAGTGATACTTTTACGTTGAATTTTTTTTGAAAAAAAATAAACAATATATTTGAAACATTTTAACTAGTACATAAATAAAAAAGCCTAATTAATATACAGACAAATTTGAAGTTTTTATATTTAACAGATCTTTAGAAACATGTTCCTAAAAAAGCTCAATTTAACATTGTCGGTATAAGGGGTACGGACTCGCCTTAAATGCAATCAAATACGCTAAAATTTACATTTTACTATCATTGACAATATCTGTATATACAATACAAAAAATTTTGATATATTTCAAAACATAAATAAAAAAATTAAAAAAAATTGCAAATTTTAAAAGAAAATATTTTTCTTTAGTAAAGAACTACTTTCTTCATTCTTTTCGGGATGATTAAAATAAAATCGACACACAACTCACAAAATATTATCTGGCAGAACGATAATATTCTGTATAATCTATAAACTCTTGTGGCTTGAACCAATACAAATGTTTTAAATAACAGCTAATGTATTGTTTTTTTATTTTTAATTCCCCATATTCCACATAATGCTTCTTGTTTTCTTAGTATCACATTCGCATTATGTTTTTATTTTTATGGTTATAGAATGTCTAAATGTAATAGTAACGAAAAAAATCGTTTGTTCTTACTGAATTAAAAATGAGTCACTTAATGTAAAAACCAAAAAAAAAAAAAAATTTAAATGGAGTTATTGTGTTTATTATAGGAAAATCTATTTAAATGTCTTTGAGTATTAAAATTATTATCGTAAATACGAAACACAAACAAAATAAATACTGAAACTATCATTATGAATATCTGATGCCCAATAAACTAATGAGTTTCCATGTTTTTCCATCTTACTCAAAATATAAACAGAAATCCAAAAGTCTATAAGACCTCTTATCCCGTTCAGGACCAGTTGATTTTACCTGTTAAGCCTAACTTCATTTCAAAATCCATATAAAATCCTTGCTGTAATAAAATACGCCAAAATTTATGAATTATAATCATTCCAAATTCCATAAGTTTCAAATTCAGATCACACCGGTATAATCAAGGGACTCAGAAAGGGGAAAACGCAATCCCACATGTGTAATCATGGTCCTGAAAAGGTTAAATGACCGATTATCTAGAAAAATCTAAACACTTGCAGTTTTTTACATTCATAAATATCCCGGGTCTAATTAAACAAACTTCGGAGCCAAAATCACAGATTGAAGATCTAAGTCTTGTAAAACATTATTTGAAAGGAAAAAAGGAAGAAAAAAACGGACTTTAACTGAGATCTAGTGCCTTGTAAAAATTAATACAAAAACGGTCCAAATTCAGATCACACCGGCCTCAGAGCGGGGAAAGCATCATCATATACATGGTACCGTGGGCCCTGGAGGGAGAAATGCATGATAACATATGTCTACGATCATGTTCCTGAACGGGTTAAACCTAATGAGATAATCAAAATAGCGAAACATAAGCAGAAATATATAATAAATAATTAGTGCTTAGAAATAAAACTTTATTTAACAATACATACATATATTTAATTAATATACAGATTGTTGTCACTTGACATCTCACTCGCCTTTAACTTACGAAACCCTGAAATTGACGCCATTTCACACCATCAAAAAGGAAGTACTAATTGTTGCGAAATATTTTATTTGAATCTTTAGTCTCTAGCACTGACATCTAGGAATAAAAGAAAGAACTAGTTCAGAATGCGATGCATGCGTTTGTAACGTATGAAATATTACAAAATCCACAGAGGGTGGAATGCAACGCGTCCGTTAAGATGAATGGAAAAATTTACATGTATCCTCTCATTGCGCTTGTGACAGCCTAAAGGTTAAACTTTATTTTATCTATCAATCGTAGTTTCTAAAGTTAAGAGTTTGTTAGTGTACAAATTTGGTTATCTTAGTTTTGATACGTGGTGTTTTATACTCATTCTAAATTTATATGTTTTGTTGGATTTAGGGATATATTATATGTAACATATTATCGACCTAATTTTAGAAATAACATGAAATAAATAGCCTGTTTTAAAATGTACTTGATCAGGAGGTTTTATGTAAACTCTAACAAAAACATGGCTATCATTTGAAAGAATGAAAGTTTTCTTTATATACTTTTGCTTTTTGAAGATAAGAGTGATATTTTTTTTTTTAAAATTATTTTCCTTTTGCACTAAACGTTAACAAAAACAATTTCTAATGATTTCACACTCCTATTTTCGGCCTACATCCTCCTTTTTGCAATTGTATTTACCTCGTTTAGTGTTTGTAAGGATATGCAGAATCTTAGAAAGAAAAAAAAATATGTTTCGAGCTTCCATACCATTAACTGAATTTTGAGGCGGGTTCTATAATCGTTTTTCAGTTATTAATTTCAGAATTTTCTCAATCATAAGTAAATTGATAAAATTTGGATTTTTCACTCTTCTAAAGAAACTATACATACAGAAATGTACATTATTATTGCAAATTTAGTAATGTAAGGATTAAGCAAGACGATATCAGAAAATGATTGATTCTCTTCTTTTTCAAATGTCATTATCACTTCAGAATCAGAACATTTATAGAATGTAAAAAAAAATATCTTCTTACCGGAATACTTAATCTGTATTATAGACGAATAGAACTTTGCCTCTCAATCGTGTGAATCAAAGGAAGTGCCAACGAGATTAACGATTTATTTCGAACTGGACTGAAATGGGTTCCCAACAGCTTTGTCTCGCATTGCGTCTTATTGGAATTCATTAAGGATTCTTCTTCTGCAATTACGCACTCAATGGAAATGGATATTATCTCCAGAAAAAGCAATTGCGTCCTTGGATTCTTTTATTTAGTCATCGTCTTTCAGCCGGCTTCTTTCGCAGAAGATTGCGGTGTATGGAATAATAGCCGGGAGTGTAATTAAACCAGAAATGGGTATTCGAAGTAAAAGTATGCAATGAATCGAATGGGGATATTAATTAATATGTTATAAGAACATAATTCATTTATCAGGCACCTACTAAGAAGCTCACTTGAGAGAAATTTACTTTTTTATATGTGTATACAGATAGAGAGAGTTAGACGTAAAACATCGGCATACACCATGAAAAATGTGAAGAAAAAATCAAAAAAGATTACTTACTCTGATTCGTAAGCACTGCCAATTAAAATAATTTGGTCAAATTTCTACTAATATTGATATGTTTATATCTGATCGCAAATAGAATTAACAGTTTAAAATTCAAATAAAATGGGAAGTAGTATTTTTTTATTTACAAGGTTCCAAAAATGTAGAATTTTCATTTATTTAAAGTATTTATGTGTGTTTAATGTATTAAATTTGTATCTTAGGAAATATTATGCTAGAATAATTACTGAATCAAGAATTATATTTATGTATATCCTAATGAACAAAATGCATAACATTTGGTAGAAACGTTTACCAAGCAATTAAACAAAATAGTGTTTAAGAACATTAATATATAATCATAAAATTAATAAAATACACAAAAGAACACTATAATAGATTAGAATTTTGAAAAGAGTATAGACAAATTGAGACTATAAAGAAGATAATCATTAAATATTGTAGCAATTCATAAGCAATTATGAAGACACAATACGTTTCAATTGACAAAAATCAGCCAAAAAAACCAAATAGTTCTTTTTTAACTTACTTAATTTTTTACATATTTTTTTTTATCATCTTACAAAATTTGTAGACTTTAAATTTAAAAAAATCCAAATTTGTTATAATTTTTGCATTATTTTCCATTCACATCCAAATGGCAAATAAAAAGGTTTTAACCTCTAAGAAATTCACTAGTTTTTCATTTCCAATGTTAAGGCTTGTTTCCTTTTGCACCAAATTATTTGATATATTATCTAAAGATTGCTATTAACAAATGTAACAAAAGTTCTTAAAAAAACAATGATTATTTATTTTAGAAAAAAAAAATAATTTAGTTTCTTTTTCATGCATTTATTAAGGAATTTACTATTCATAAAAACAAAATTATTTTATTAATTTGAAACATGCTATCACAAAAGACATAACAACTTTTGTTACACAGAGTTCGACGTACTTGCACATCAAATTTTTGCTAATGTACATCAGTTAATGTATAGGAGAAGCACTTTAAAAACATTTCTTTCATAAAAACGTTAGATGGTTAGCTTTTGCTGAAAATTTTATCACAAAAACTGTTTTACGCGTTGCATATACATAGATGGTCAACAGTAGTTTGAGTAAAGTCCACAAAAGTTTTCTTAGAAGACCATGTTCCCTTAATAAATGAAATATTTAATTCTTGGTATATTAAATGCATGATGGGAGTAGCCAAATGAATTAGAGACATTGTGCAAGTTTAAATTAGTTTTTATTCAAAACTCATTTCACAAAATATCTACAGAGAAACTACAGGGAAGGCGTGATTTCTATAATTATACTTAAACCGAGTAATAAGGATTAGCACTTATCTTTCACAGAAGACTTTGAGGCTTATATCAGTGATATTTTCTATCATGTGCTGAATCTAACTAGATCTCTCTACTGAGGCAATAATTCACTGTGATTAACAGACACTTGTCAAACTACTCGCATCTATCAGCAATTGTCCGCGCGTGCACTCTGATTTACCATTTCCCTTGTATCTCACTTCAGATCTGTTTGAATATCAATGTTTGTTTGCATACATCACGAATCCTTTACAAAACGAGGTCCTTAATCTAAACAATCTCATAAAGAAACACAGCTTCAATATTTTTAAATGTTATTATTGTGAAATTGTTGAAATAGGAACTGATATGAAAAGAGTTCTCTTTTCTACATTAAAATTGTACTGATCTCTCAAATCTCTTAAATTTAATGAAACAAAGAAAATATTTTGAGAATTTTCATAAAATAAACACACACACTTTTATAAATATGTATAACATATGTATAACTTAGCTTAACTCAGTGGCGCAACAGCCCATGAGGACCAAGGCATACTGTGCCCAACTCAATATGCGCAACCTTGGGCCCTGCATTGCATGAGCAGAAATTCCAATCAGGTGGTCAGTCTGACGCAAAACCCATCAGTGTTAATTTTCCAAGCACAAGATTGGTACTCATTTATCGACCCACTGAAGGGATAAAAGGCTGAATCAATCTTACCCAGTACGGGGTTTGAACTTCGGTCCTGTGGTGTGGAAGCGCGATGCACTAACCACTGGCTTCTATGTATGTAAACTAATTATATATATATATATATATAATTAGTTTACAATACTGCTAATACTCTTTTATATTTTGTAAGAAACATTAACTTAATGCTGTGTGTAGTCATGATGTAAATTTTATCTTCTATTTTTATTACACCCCGATTTTAACTTTATACTAGTAAGTACTCTTAGTCTATTAAATTTTATCATTATATATTAACATTATTGTGTATTTTATTTGTATTAATAACATTTCTCTTAATATTTCTTCCTTTCATTTTGGTCCAGAGTACAGACAAATTACCGTTGAAGGATGACTAGTCACAAAACTTTGTTTAAACCTGCAATCTTGGTTCCTAAGGCGGAGAGTTGGCTGTTGCACTACTGTGGTTAATATTTCTTAGTGTATTGACTGGATATATATATATATATATGTGTGTGTGTGTGTGTGTCAGGCCCCAGGCCTGCTGGTAAAATGAGGAAGGCATCATCTCTATAATAACTTCTTTATTTCGCTTCAATCACGTAAAATCCAACATGGCGGTCCTTTGGCGCGCAACCGAGTAGAACTTTAACAACCAATTCGGCAAGGAATCAATAGCTAAGCCTTTTCGGGTATGCCTTCTCTTCGTCAGCGCTCACTCCACTTTTAAATAGGCTTATTTACCCACAAATCCTTACGCGATGGTAAAGAGTTGATATAAAGAGTTGATGGTAAAGATATATATATATATATATATATATATATATATAAACGTTATTAAGAATCCTCAATATACACAGAAAATTGAAAATTGATCAAACAGTTTAGAAGTATCTTTCAAAAGAGGCTGTGTCGGTAGCTCAGAATTAGTCTGCTTAATTATTTTCAAATCATTATCCTATGCCCAACTGGCAACATCGTGCGAGATCTTTTGTTTCGGTCATTTACTGTACAGTTATCTCTTTCAACACATCTCTCTCTCTCTCATCTTCATCTTGTATTAATTGTCTATTATATCAAGGTTCGGGCATTAATCATCGTTGGTGAATGAGTGTTTTTCTGCATTTTTTTCGTGCTTGCCATTAGCTTTTGAGTCTTGACATTCTATTCCACATTGACGTATTCTGTTTAGTTCACTTTTGAAATGCATTATTTAGTGTCCAAGGATATTACTATACAATCTTTGAGTGTCCTGTATTTGGTTGCCTGTACGATTAATTGCTTCTGCTTAGGAGAATACATCCCTTCGTTATTTGAAAGAAAGGTTTCTGTTATCAAGAAATATTTACAGCACAAAAGAGTTTTTCAGTTGATCACAATACAGTAGCACAAACAAAAAGAGAAAGAAAGAAATATTATTGATAATTCATCCATTTCAGTATTTTCCCATTGTATGTCATTATATAATTTACTAATACCTTCTGTGATATGTATTGTAATCTTAGAAAACATTCTAATCGAAACAAAGAACAAGAAACCAGATTTTTTTAAAAAATTATGAATTTAGAATCCAAAGATGTCCTTAATATCTCTTTGATGGATGCTTAGTGATCTTTTAAAGGCCCCCGTACTTCTTTGTGAATGTTTCATTTACAACAACTGCAAGTGTGAGCAAAGATTTATTTACTTTAATTTATTAGAGATTTTTAGAACTATATATGCAACAGCAGCATCTACTTTAATACTATATAGACTTAAATTTAAAAAAAAATTACTTCTTAAAAAACCTTTTATATAAACATTCTAACAGCTAAATACTTACATAACCCTTAAAATGAAATACAGCTAAGTTGGGCTACCGATTTTGGTATTAATACGGAATCCTATCCGAGAACTAATATTTGTATCAGGTGACGTTTAAATTAAAATCTATAACATTAAATATGATCAAACTATACGCAGCATTTTTTCGTGCGGTTTCTGTTTGGCATTGAGTGTGCTTTAAGTCACTGGTTGGGAAAATATAGCATTGTTAGTATTATCCAATGCATAAATACGTACGATTTACTTAGATAAAATAAAAGGTTAAAACTTAGTCACAATAAATGAAAATGATTTCTTTGAACAGTAAAGATGCAGCATTTTTTTTTATTTTGTCATCAAATAATCTCATATGTTGTGTATTGGTGAACTCTATCTTCTAAAGACATTGCATCTGTTATTATATCTCAACAGAATGAACAAAAAAATTCACTGGAAAACATCGAAGGTTTTAATGGCACTGATATTAGTAATGGAGGAAAAACTCAACTCGTCAACTAGTAACCTTACGTTACCCGACCACTTCAAATACTGTCTGTTTAGTTCACCTTATTAACTTTCTGTTATCTTTTTCAATACTAAGATGAGGAAACAATTAACCCAAAATTATAATGTGGCCTGATTGGGTGCGTAAAAAACGGATATATATATATATATATATATATATATATATATATATATATATATAGTAAAATAAAATAAAAGTGAAGTACTAGAACCTACGGTGCTAAAGCAGGAAGAAATTGGAATTCACCAGACAAAACAAATGTAGAAACAAAAAAGTCTTTGGACTAAACTGGAGACCTATTATGATTTCTAAAGCTGTCGCTGAATTAGGCTGGTGAATTAGGGTTATCAATGCTTTATGGATCCAACCTTTCTCGCACAGCAGGAATTTTCGACATAATAGGAGAAAAGAAAACCAAGTTAAAAAGTTAAGCCTAATACAACACGTGGAAGAAAAACCTGATAATATATTAAAATGAAGTTAAGAAAAGAAAACAACAATGAATGTCTCAAGGAGAGGAATAATACAAAAATTTTATACTAAAAAACAAACAAACTTACGTGTAAAATAATTACTGGAAATTGAAAATTCAACCTATACACACTTACACTTATCACACTTATATATATATATATATATATAGTATAATAAAATAAAATAAGAAATCAAGTAAAAAATTTCAAAAACCTACAAAACCAAAGAAGAAAGAAATCGGAATATATATACATATAGCAACTCGCCGAGATGATTCTTATTCGGATTTTGCAGTTGTGTTGCAACATATGAGGAAGCTTGGTGTTTTTTATACCTTCATTTTACAATTTAGATAAGTAACGCACACTCACACACGCAGAATAAAGAACTATTTACAATAGACGATAGACAAAACGGTTACATTATAAAAAGAGTTTCAAACGGCCAGTGATCCTTAAAAACTATAACAAAACAAATTAATAATTCTTGTAAACGGAAATAAAACATTAATATTCTTAAATATTAGTATAGTAAACACAAACATAATTGTTTTGAGAATGCAAGTTTTTTAATCATTATTTACTTTTTTTGTTTAAGGACTCATTTGCAACGGAGACAGTGATTTTAAATTTGCCAGTACACATTTTCTGCACACCATTTTCATGCAAGAGAAACACATATTTTTTTATAGTTGCATTTCCATTACACTCTTTAATTTTGTATTTTTTTGCTTTTTAGCGGATTTGTAATTCCTTTAAATTTAACATTTATCTTATTTTTCAAACGCCTTGCACTTACGCAATTTGAACGTAATTCATTAGCTAAGTTTTGTATATAGTTTTTTTTCGAAATAGATTTACTCAACGTTAAGCGGTAAATAACCCAAGAGAGAGATGATTGCTGTAAGTTTTGAAAATATTATAAAAAGGGTATGTCATCTTCTTGATCCAGCTTTTACGGAATATTTTCTTGCCATTTGATCTACAATATCTACACTATGTGTGGTTTCATAGTACAAACTGACGTTTCCCGGTCGTTTCTTTCCTGTGTGTTGCCTATTGCCCATTTTGAATGAAGTGTGCTCATCTAAAAAACATTTTTTGCTTTTCTTTTTGATACACCTAAGAAGAGTACCAGTATTAGTATGTTGATAAATTTTAGTAATTTGTGACAATCTACAACTTTGTATGAGCAGATAAGCGATTGCTAAATAACAAAACACCTAGACATTACAATTTTAGCGTAACTCAGTCATTTCCTCTATGAACCCAATTACACTGCATTCAAGGGCAAATAAATGTGCGATAGTACTTTGAAAAGTTTTTTATTTTCTAATTGTATCTACTTAGTGAACTATCCTTTGTAGAATGACAACTTATTTTAATGATATATTGCCTTGGTGTCAAAACGACACCAGAAAACGTTCTAGGTATATTTAGTTGTAAAATCACACTTAATTAATCTACAACCGTAAAACGTTTCCTACTTAATCATCATAGAACACATGGTTAGAAACGCAAAATTTTCAAATTCCTTGTAAAAATGCGGAAAGGAGAACAAACTAAACAGGTTCCGGTTTCCAATCGACTACCGTTAATCTTAAAAAATTGCAGATCATCTTTTGCATATTTAATGCATTTATGTATAAAATTAACATATTTATAACAAATTTTAATACTAAATTCAATATTTGCAGATTAAATATTCGAATTTCAAGAAACGTACCAATAAGACAAATTTAAAATTTAAAAACAAGCAGAAACATTGGTAAAATTTTCAATATATTCCTTTTAAGTTACATTATCCGAACCTCTTAATTTTAACAGTATTTTTTTCTTTGCTCATTAATAGAAATGTTTTTCTGAATTTTAAAAATTATAATTGCTTTGGAGATATTTTTATTATAACGCATTATATTACAGGTCATTTAATGAAAGTAAAAAGAGTTGCGTTTGAAACAAAAATGCACCTTAAGAAGATTAATTAAAAAATATATCCTTTTAAAATGCCTCTTCTAGTTCTAATACAAACATTTAAAGGGTTTCTCTTCCGAAGAGTAAATGGAATTTTTTTTTCTTTTTTTATGCCTTAACGGAAAATTGGCTCTTATCCAAACCCGGCATGCATGAGACGTTGTTGTAATTTTCTAAGTAATTAAGTTTTTTTTTAAAATTTCTTCCCATTTAAGTTTCACAATAGGCTTATTCCAGCACTGAAGCTTATTACTAGACTTAGGTATTTTTAATTTTGTACTTAATTTGTGCATAACTGTTTTATGCTTTTAATTTTTAAACATAAATTCGAATTTTAATGGTCCCGTTTTCTCCATTTGGCAAGGGATCTCAGTAAGACTAAAGAAAGCTTGTTGTTTCACGAATTGTTTAATTACTTACAGTTGTAAGAGTTCCACTATTTTACTTCAGGAATAAAATGGTCTGGTACTTTATATTTATTCCAAAGCAAATGAAAAAAAAATAGTTGTGATGCACACGCATATAATTTAAGGGTTCCCTTGTCCTGAACTAAATTTGATTGCATTGAAATTGAGCGATGCCTTTCAAATTTATAACACTTCATTCAGAAATAAAAAATATTAAACATTTATAAACAATGTGTTAAATGTTGCGAAACTAATGATCTTTCCGTTATTCGGTCCTTTAAATTAAACACAGTGCAGTAATTTTAAATTCGAAAACAAGTAAAATACCTTATTATTATACATTATACATTAGGAATACGAATATTTCTTATTGTATGACGATCATATACATTCGGAACTGCGATTTTGAAAAAAAATGTATAAATTAATATTTTTTCATATTTACTGTCACAGTCATAAACGTGAACTAGAATATACATGTCAAATTTTTATACGAATATTATCACAAGAAAAATTAATTAAATACCATTGTCTTTGTCATAAAATGAAAAAGAATGATGCATTTTCAAAACATTCTCCTTTCTTGAAAAATGCTTTTATAATAATATTTTGCTTATACATATGTATGATTTCTGAACAACACCTGCACTAGGATTTATGAATATGCAATTTTGAAGTACATTTATTCATAAATTAACTGTCAGATTAGAGCAATTTTAGAAGAAAATATTTGTTATTATTTCAATTGATAGTAACTGAAATAAATGATAAATTTTCAAAGGTTCAATTTCAGGTTCTTTGGAAAAGTTTTAACCTTGTATATGCAAAATATCATTATCGAAGCAATTTCCACCAAAGGAAAATGTTTTGAAATCCTGTAATTTTATCTTCATTTTTTGACATAAAATTACATTTCAATAATTTTTTTATTCCAATAATAATTTTAAAACAACTTATTAAGTATATTCTGATACAAATGATACTAAATATCACATACAAAGTATGACTTAAATGCTTTTGCCAAATCATGTTCCAAAACATAATCTAATACCTTAAACAGCATGAAAACACGATATTAAACAATGATGATGATTTATGTGATTTATCTATAGTTTATGGTTTATTCCTTTATATTCAAACTAATTTTTTATTTCAGGGGACACAGTACGATTCAATTGACCAAAATCGGTCAAAAAATCAAATTTAATTTTTTTAGCCTAAATTTATTTTTTATATCATTTTCTATAACCTCACTAAATTTGAAAGCTCTAAACAAAAAACGCAGAATTATGATAGCTTTTACGTTCGTTTTTATTCACATCCCTATGGCAAATCAAAACTTTAAACTGCCGTTTCTCAGAAAGATAAAATAACTATTTTGTCTTCATTTAAAATGCTAAAGCTTTTTTTCTACTGCACCTAATGCTTTGAAATTTTTTTACCTGTTCCCAATAGTATGTGTAACAAAAGTTGGTATGCATTTTTTAATCAAAGCAATATTTATTTTTTAAAAAATAATTAAACTCTGAATTTATACATTTTTTAAGGAATTTTCAATAAACACTCATAAAAAGAAGTATTGTAAGAATACGAATCACGTTAACGCAAAACCCATACCAACTTTTATTATACATAGTTTGACGTACTTGTAAATCAAATTTCATGTGTGTACGTCCATTTTTGTAGGAGGAGTAGCATTTTAAAATCACTTCAAAAATTTCAAGTTTTTTCCTTAAAAAATTAAATGGCTAGCTTTTTATGAAATTTTGAGCACAAAATATGCTTAACATAGTATACATACATAGGAAGCAACCAAAAAATACTAAAAATCCTTAAATTAAAAAATTTTGCGTAAATCGTACCATGTCCCCTTATTTATTCGGTTTTTTTAAAATTTTTTTTTCTGTTCTTTTTTTTTTTTTTTTTTTGTAAAATTTGAAAAATCTGGGAAAAAATTTTAAAAATATAAATAAAAGAATCATCTAAGATAAATTTTACAAAAATCTGTTCTCCCATTGATTATATTAATGCGGAAATATACAAACACAAGCAGATGTAAATATAAGTAAATTTTCTACTTATATTGGTTGGTAATTGTATATAATATGCATATTATCGTATAACTTGAAGAAACTGGTGATGCATATATGTGTAAAATATAAAAAATTTTATTTAAATA
Organism: Trichonephila inaurata madagascariensis; assembly: GCA_019973955.1. Taxonomy (NCBI): domain Eukaryota; kingdom Metazoa; phylum Arthropoda; class Arachnida; order Araneae; family Nephilidae; genus Trichonephila; species Trichonephila inaurata. Next base: position 53,427 of record BMAV01002795.1, read on the forward strand.
CCAAAAAATAGGGTTCCATTGCTCTTTAAAATTCAAATAACTTAAAGAAGTGGGAAAAATAAAAATGTATTTAAAATGAAGTCTCTCAAATGAAAAGCTTCGTAAATCTGTTCTATAAGAATCAATGTCTTTAAACTAAAATCTCATTAAAATATTCATAAAACAAAAATAATAAAAAAAGTAAAATATTAGAAGCATTTGGCTATTATTCAGTATCAACACAAATAAGAAAATAAAATAAGAAACTGTATTAATTAAAAGAGTATTTTTATTATTTTCGCTAAACTCAAAAAAAAAAAAAAAAATCAGAGGAGAACGAAAAATTTTAATTTTAGGAAAAAGTAGAAAATCGTAAGATATTTAATAAAAATGTGCAATTATATTTTTCAGAGAGTTCAAGTGAACAAAATAATGTGGATTAAAAAAATTAAAGCTTAATGCTATTAAAAAATTATATTAAACTTTATGTAAGAATACAACACATGAAAAAAGGGGAATGAAATAATACATGTGAAAGTTCTATACATCTTTTTACTTTCTTTTCCCAAATTTTTGAATTTCATAAATCAGTGCTTCTCAAACTTTTAATATTTGTGACCCAATACTCACAATCATAATTTTCATCGCCTCCCCCCTTCCATACAATAACAATGCATTGAATTCAATTATACTATACTTTGACGATAAAACTAGAATGCAACTTAAATATCTTAAGTGCCACCGGTGTATATAAACGTCTCACTCGGCCAAGGCGTTATTTTCCCCAGACGTATATATACGTCTTTTCGAGGTACGAATTTTTCTGTGCTCTGCTATCCATAAAATTATTCCGAAGGCTATGAAATGCAATAAAAGGACCTTGACAGTGTGTTCAGTGGCATTGAGAGAGAATTGCGTAACATTTGATTAGGAGTTAAGGGTTAATTCTAAACCGAACAAAAATTGTGTTATTTTTATTAAGTGTTATTTTTTCTAATATTTTTTTATGTATGAGAAGGCGATGAAATCACTGGTAATTATTAAACTTGTTCTTAACTTAGTATTGTTAAATTAATTATCAAATACTTTGAATAGTATTGAAACATTTATAATCATATTATGTTAGAGCGTAAATGTGTATTTTATTTGTTGTTATGTCAGAATGTATTTTGTTTACTTTCAGTGAATTAGTAATTTTTTAAAATAATCTTTTATTTTAGACTTTTTAATATGCTCGCGCCCCCTTGTAGAGTTATCACGTCCCCCAAGGGGAGCGTGCCCCACACTTATTAAATAATTCATTTAAATTCTTTTGTTGCTAAACGATTACGATAAACTATTCGAGTAGGGTAAATTTTATTAAATTGCATGTCACTAAGCTTATTCATTTATTTTCATCTTTCTTTAATATTAAGGAATATGATAATTAATAATTAAATTTTACTATCAACTTCTTTTAATTTTAAAATTAAGCACGCGAATACCTCAACTAAATACAAAATACTTCACAAAAATTTTACTTTCCTTCATAAGCGTTTGACGGAGGTTTTTATCCATATACAGCAGCTGAAATTGGGTGGTGCTTAAAAAAAATTGGACAAAAATGGCACGCTTTCCTCCAACTACGATACGGATCACAGTTTATATTATTTTTTAGGAAGCCATCTGTATAAGTTTTGTCGTTATATGTTTACTTACCATAATTGTGCTTCTACTGCAAAATACGATACATCAGTTTAACCCAGGAGAGAGAGGTCACACGGGCATGGAGTCACCCCAGGTTCACGAAATCTTTAATTTCGGGAAAACTGTTTATTTGTTATAAATAATCTTATCATATCCTTCTATATGACTTCATGGTAACTAAAATGTATTTCTCACATACTAAACTAAACTCAGTGGCCCAACAGCCCATGTGCGCCAAGTCCTACTGTATCTATCTCAGTTTTCGTGACCTTAGGCGCTGAGGTCCATATGAAGATGTTCCTGTCAGACTATCACGAAACCCCCAGTGTTCAGCAAGCTTGGTACTCATTTATCGATACACTGAAGGGATGAAAGGCTGAATTGACCTTGCCATGCCAAAGATTCCAACCCTGGACCTGTGACGTGGAAGGGCGATACACTACCACTCAGCCACTGGGCAATCTTTTGTCACATCTATCTCTCTTTTATGGGAGGGGCTTACGTTTTCTTATAATCTTAAGGTACTTGGGGTGAGACTGAGTTCCCGGCACAGTCACTTTTGTTCCAAAATATCTTGTATGAACAGACTACAATTTTCCCCTGTGAGCGACTTATTGGTTTTGATTACAGTGTCGAACGACTCATTATGGTTTATAAATGTAAATGAATCGAATATAAAGAAAGGAATGGTTATGTGTCTCATTATTGGAGGAAGTTGAAACTGATCAAATAAGGGAATAACCTTTTGAAATAATGAATATAAATCATTATATCGAATGTAAATGTAAAAAAAAAAAAAAAAAAAAATGATGAACATGAAATTGTAAAATGGAAGAAAAGTTTTCAAATGCTACCTAAAAAAACTCCATCAAAAAAGATATAAAGGCCATAAGAGTAATACAAGACACACTGCACCCTGTCAGTAAGACACAAACAAGAATAAGTTCAAAATGCTGTTTGTCTATCATCAATGGGCAATAAAACTATATTGAGTTGAACAAAGTAGGACAGTTTTGTCTACAAATATCATTTTTGTAATGTTAGGGAAAAGTGTCTGTGATTTGTGTCTTTAATTGAAAAATCCCCAACATTTGAAACATTTAAGATATCCGACTAGGTTAGGAAATAAATTTTTCAAAAATTTATTTTCTGAATAATTTTACTGATTTGAAGAACATAAATAGGTTTAAAAATTCATAACTATTAAATAAATAACATGTATCGACTTTTTTCTTTAAAAAAATTATTTTTAGGAAAAATTAGCAAACTTTTTTAAGTCAAGAAAAACGTGATAAATAAAAATAAATTGCACGTTATGCAATTTTAACGTCATTGATATACTTCTTGATCCCTATGAAGTGTCATACACCGCAGGATAAAAAATAGTTTTAGAAATAAATATTTTATTAGCATTTAAATTTGATGGTCATGATTTTTCGTCAAAATTACTGCATGTTCTAAGCTAAAAATGGTTGTAAAATGCGATTAAATGTAGCTGTCCTAAAACTCAAAGTTTGTTACACTCTGAAGGGCCCATAGCATATATCTTATAATATTCATTGCATTTGATTGGATTATTTAAAGATATCTCGTTTTCCGTGCACAAATAATCATAAAAAGTTCATTCTTCAAAAATGGATTTAAAAAAAAAATATTAGTTAGATAAAGTAAATACTATGAAAAGAACTTAAAAAACTCTCTAGTTTTATATATTAGTCATTCTTCCTTAATAATTAATTTCTTTTTTCCCGAATGACCTAAACCACACCAAACACCTAAAAAGCACTTTTTCAAACTCGTCGGATTCCTTAAGTTCAGTTTGATTGGAGTATTTCTCAAATTATCAAAGAAAATTAAAAAAGTTTTTAAAAAACAAGGCAAATATTATTTCTATTACTTAAATTAATTAGTGGAATAACGATTTTTTGTGTACAAAAAAAAAAAAAAAAAAAAATTGTAAAAAAAATGGTGGGGGTGAGACTCAGTCACCCTACACTATCATTATTTTTAGTATCAAGTGCGCGCCTTCTCCCAGGTTAAATATGAATTTTTTTTTATATTTGCATTAATTTAATAGTAAATAATATGTATACATACGTTCCTTAAAACGAAATGCTGAAAAGCATGTAGCTTTTAAAATGTAAAGGAGATAAAATATTACTTGATTTTCCAGTAGTTCTCGTACAGAACAAAATACAACGTTCATGAATCACACACACTTTCTACGAAATTTTACATCTTAGAGATAGATATATATGGAAATATTATTTGAATAGTTGACATCTATTTGTATTCCGTACTTCAGATATATATTACTGAGATATTTTCGAATTAACAAAATTGGTTTGGACAGAATAAATCAGTAATACGTTGAGAGAAGCGCCTAAATCTTATGAATGTTTTCCGATGCAAGAATGTATAATTCAATAGCTAGCCTTCGAATATTGTTATCTCTGAAATGTTCGAATGTTCCAATTTTGAAAATTGAAACGCACTTATGAATTTAACTTCATGTTTAATATATCTCCTCTTATAACTCTTTAAAACTAATATAATTTAGCGGATATGCATTCACAACTGGGATTTGTACGTGAACTGTTAGAAAATATTCGGTTGGTTATATATATATATATTTAATGCATGGATTTGAAAACAACAACAATATTTCTTCTTTATTTGATTTTAGAAAAAAAATAAAACACCGACACAGCTATTCAGTAGAATATGCAGACATTGCTGTTTTAAATAAACAAATAATTGTTTCATTTTATATTTATAAATTGGAAAATTCTAGTTTATTCAGGAATTGCGTTAATTTTATAAAAATATTACGTTACATTATTTAAAGTACGATAAAAATGTCTTCATTCTGATATTTCTACTATCTTACTACTTAACTATAAAATTATTTTTACATCATCAAAAAAATATTCATCTGCTTCCATGTAGTGGAAAGGATCAGTAGATTGCAGTATTTATACAAATTGCAGAAGTTTTTTTATGGGCATCATAATAGTTTCTTAATGATCTTACTTACCATCTTCATCAAGGTTCACTTTAATCACATTATACTTTCAAAATGATAATTTGACATTAAATGTAGGAGATGTGGACGTTAATATTAATTTTGTAAATAAAGTGCAATTATTATTGGGTTTAACTCTACTTTTCCGTTTCAATAGTATCATTTATGTACGAAATCAATACTGCACTTTTAAACTTGTGTTTCTTTTAACTATACTTTTTCTATAAAATAAATCTGGGAAGATTGTTAACCCAGCTCTTCACGCTTAGGGTATGCCATACCCAACGCGACTAGCTTTTTCAAGATTCCATCTAAACCTTTTTACGGAAAATGAATAGTTTCTCGTGTAGCTGACTTCAAGGTCATATCCTTTGAGAAGATGTAGCATGTAGGCGAATTCTAAATGTATATTTTCAGTTACTGCCTCTTTAGGTATGTCATACCCTGCGCGAGCATCACCGTTACAGTTCTGAGAGCATGAGCACGTTTTAAAATATTGCTGATGTATTGGCGAAAAATTGTAATTATGATGAAGAAGTGGGGTATTTAAATATTTTAATAGATATAGTATAACAGTGTTTTCGGATGAAGAAAGTCTTTTTGCGGGGATGATAATGAAGAATCGAACGATGAAGAGTATAATAGCAAATATGATTCCTCAACTGAAATCAGTTCAGATGCTTTGATTGAGGGAGCAAGTATCGTTCCTTGATAAAATGACCGCATCATATTCAATGACTTGAAAATGTAATCGTTAGCCTATGACAATATATATATATATATATTGTTGAACGTTGCGACAGTAAATACACAAAATATTTGTTAAGAAGTCAGACACCACCTACTAAACATTAAACCAGACGCTGCTTTTTGAAGTGCTTTATATTTCGATTAACAATAGAATGTAAAGATTGTCAAAACCAGCAAGCAATGCTTCTACGAAATAAAATTAAAAAAAAATTAAGATCCAGTGAAAACATCGCACTTACTCGTTACTAAGATTAAAGGAGTGTATAAACAATATACTGTGAATAACCTGATAAAAAAAAACAGAAAAACTTAATTTACGTGGGAAAACTGCAATAAAAACATATTGTATTTCTTAACTATCTTTGATTTTCCCCTGTGTGGGCAAATTTTAAGGTAAAAACAGAATGTAAACACCCTTAGGTATAATATACCCTTCACGTGAAGTTAAGTTCGTTTTCAATGCGCGTAAAGTGCCGGGTTACCCAAATTCGCCAGGCACTATTTGGTTAAAATTCACCAAGCAATATAAATAGACGCTACGTGGTATAATTACAACAGTAACATAATAATTATTGATTATATTTTTGATTTCTTGCCTTTGTTAATGGTAGATATTTTGGTTTTTTAAGAAACTACAACATATGGATTATCTTTCAAAGCAGAGATATTAAATCTTCAATGCAGTTGACTGCTAGAATTCTTTTAATGGAACTACGAATATTAATTAATTGTAGTAAGCTCAAGAATTGTTGATTAAATGTCACACAGCCTTTCCATCTATTGATTAATTATGAACATCTCACTCTAAAGCAACTCGATTGCTATTGGTCTGAACATCGAAATATTTCGCGTTACCGAAACAATTTTTATTGGCACACCAATTTCTTATTGCTATTCCATGTTTCCATTTTTAATGAATCATCGTGATTCAATGCACTTTATTTATAAATCTTTAAAATACATTTTCAGATCTTGTTAGGGTTTAACCCATTCACATATCTGATCACACGTTTCTCCCTCCAGGGACCACGGTATCATATATGTGACTACGCTTTCCGTTCTCTGAGTTCCATGATCCCACCGGTGTGATCTGAGCTTGGAACTTTTTTAAATTAATTTTTACAAGACTCTAGATGGTGGCTAAAGTCTGTTTTTTTCTTACGAATAATGTTTCACAACTTCAATGTGTGCTTTCAGCTCCAAGTTTGCTTGTCTTTTTAATTAGGTCCGGTATATTTATGAATTTAAACAACTGTATATGTTTATAATCTTAGAGAAAATCGGAAATTAGAGGGTTTATATTTTGACTAAGTTGGAAAAAGATGGAAACCTAAATATAGTTTATTGGGCATCAGCTATTCATAATTATAGTGTCAGTATTTATTTTATTTGTGCTTCGTATTTACGAAAATGATTTTAATACGCAAAGGCATTTCAATAGCAAGATCTTAAGAGAACAAAAGCAATGTCTCATTTTTAAAGAAAAATAATATTTGTTTTTACTGACTCATTTTAATCCACTAAGAACAAACGATTCGTTTTCGTTGCTATCGCAACAAAAGTTTCAGTAACTATAAGGACATAAACCATAGTACTAATGTGATACTTAGAAACCTATAAGCAATACAAGGATAAATTAAAAATAAAAAAAAATGATTTTTATTAGCTGTTATTTAAAAGATTTGCATCAGTTCAAAACATGAGTTTATGTAAGAGAAAATTAATCTTTTTGGATTTTCCAGATAATATTTTACAAGTTTTGCGTCTATTTTATTTTAATCATCATGGCGAAAAGAGTGAAAAGACTATTTTATTTTTACTAAAATAAAAGCATTTTTTTTTAAACTCGCAATTACTTTTTTAAATGCAGCGAACATTTTTGTACCGAATATTAAGGTATTATCAATGATAGTAATATGTAAATTTTAGCGTGTGTTGATTGCATTTAATATTTTATATGAATTTTTAAATAAAGTTTGCCTTAGCAGGGAAATTCAGCCGGTCCCATGCGTGCGGACATTCTCGGAACGTGCGGGCCTGGGGAAGCGGTTCTTTCTCTTTTCGTCGGCCCTGAAGGAGTTAAGTATTCCGTATGTGTAGTCCGGAACAAGCTTTCATTAAATACATTACAGAGATGCTAAGCAGTTGGACATCGCTGTTTTCAGTGATGTTAATCCAAGAAAACTATTTTCGCAGAAATGACACAATTCACATACTATTGAAAATAATGATAGGCGATGCATTTGAATGATTTCTTTACTTCATTGAAGCAAACGATGTGGCGATTTCTTATATGTCCTTTCGAATCTATAAGTTTCTTCTCAACTGAATTGAAAAAGATTATTCTATCGAATAAATATATTTTATCATAATCTTTTAAAAATTAAACTCACAGTTTTTTTGTTTACTTCTACCATTCTGGTATTCACTGAAGGATATAATTAAATATAAATCAAAAACAGCTCACTCAAAAAGTGTGTTCTAAAAGGTACAGCAAGTCCCATTTATTTCTAAAATAATTGAATATATTTTCTTTGTTACTTTTATTTTAATTTAAAGAACGAGATCTGACGTGATTCTTGCTTATTCATATGATTCAAAAAGAATGATATGAGTCTCTTTTGCGTTTACTAAATATTTTTTCTTGTAATATACTTGCTGATAAGAAAGACAATTCACGACTTTTCATAGTTTCAGATAGAGAATGTTATCTGAAGGTGTTAAGAGTTTTCGATAGAAGTTTTTGAAATTACAACACAATTCGCAACAACGATTTACTTGATAATAAAAGACATTTTGTGTGTGAATTGTAAGTAATTAATAAGAATGATTATTGTCATCTTTTAAACTATTTTTTTTTATCTTTTAAACTAAACTAAACAATAGTTTTAATTTCTGGGTTCGTAAAATAAAGATAATTAAATGTTTTTTTAAATGAATTAAAAAATTCAGAAACAATATGCGCTCAATTATCGATTGTACATCAATATTTAATTCTCAGTGTTATTTAAATATTATCAAATAACAATTTCTGATTCGCAGTGTGCTACAAAACACTTTAAATCTCTCATTATCATCATTTTTAATAATTAAATTGTTGCCCTTTTATTGATATTAAAATGTGAAAATATGCAAGATTTTCAATAATTACATTGACAGAATAGAGGGTAATTATTTGTTTATGATTGGTAATTATTGAGAATATACATATATTTTTTTAATTTTTAAAGGACTATGGATTGGTGTATTCTAGTACATTCCTCGAAAGCTGTTATCTCTTTTTTTGTGCGGCACCGTATAGGCGGATACCAACCGCCACAGGTAATTTTGACTCCCAGTTTTCTCTCCAGAGGGAGGCACCTGAGCTCTGAAAATGCAAAACCATACTTAGGATTTAATTTTGCCGGGAGCATCTAAATCAAACAGGCACTCAGGAGGACATTAACATAACGCATAATTATGTGGTATGCCCGCTGTCGATTTCCTGCATCAGGAAAGTCCACCGACTTGGGCCGGGGTCGAACCCACAAACTTGGCTGCAGAAGGCCAGCGACAAACCAGAATGGTGGATATGACCCTCTGCTTGTAATCGAGTGGGTTTGGGTTCAAGAGTAAGGCATGATTGTATCTTCTTCGGAAAAAGAAGTCGGACTTTTGTCTGTAATGGATTCCCACCTCGAAAGGAAAAGCAACGCACCTCTTCTGTTATATGCTGGGATCATCATTTGAGATAAAATGTCTACATTCTTCTGTTTGTATTGTTTGTTTCTGTTCTTTCACTAGTATTTCATATGTAACTCAGGATAAAAACACACAGCATTTATTGTAAAAATGGAGAACGCCTATTGACAGAATTGTAAATGACATTTGTTTTTCAGATTTTCAAAATTAATTTAAAATATATTTTAAGTTACATTTTTTAAAGTAAAACTAAATGGAATGCCTAATTTTTGAGATAGTCCTGATTACAAAAGATATTGTAGCAAATTGAAGAGACAGAAACCTAAATAAGTTACAATTGACTGCATTTGAAAGAAAACACTATTGATTTATTTGAAAAAAATTGTTGAATCATAGATCTTCATTAAAAAATGGAAATTTGAGCCTAAAAACTTTTATTAAAGCAAGAATATTATATTCAATGCTATAATACATCATATAGTAGATTATTTAAACAAAATACAGACTTAAAAACATATATCTTATGAATTCTTTCATTAATTTCTATCCAAGCATTTTTAAAATTCCACTTCCATCATCAAACTATTCAATGAATTTTGTAAGTAATTATTTACTAGCACAAGCTTAAACAAGTCTCTCTCTTTCACTAGTGCTTCTCTAATAATTACATTAAACGTAACTCATTTTTACTCTAATTCATTTTAATTTAATGTACTCAGTTTTGCTTGCACTTAACCCCACTAATCCAAAATAAATATAAAGGGATCAAAGTTGGAAAATTAATCCTATCACAAGAATTTATGAGCTAAAAAAAGCTATTTTGCAATTTCCGAAATCATTTTCGGAACGCCGTTTCGGAAACAGATTTAGACTATTAAGCGAAGTAATTCACTTTCGAATAATCACTTCGCTTACACAGAATAATCTTAGTTCGAAAGTTATTTCCCGCCAAAATAAAATAATAACCAATCTCAGCGATTCCTCGCTGCACTTCTTTGGAGTTGCAAATTATCAGTTCATTTTATTCTGCTAATCGCTATGATTTAAAGAAGCTCCAATTCCTTGCAAGGAGTAGAAATAGTTGCAAGACATATTCCAAAAATAATCCCTCCAAGAAATAATAGTTATCGTTATTGCTAATGATTTCCCCGTAAAATTTTCGATGGAAACGTTCTATTTACTTTTCTTTTGTTAAACCTTCCCTGATTTTTATATCCAATTACTGTAATGGGCAGAATTTATATTATTTGTTCAATCACGCTCGCGATTTAGTTTAGTAGTATAGGAATATAAATGGGATTTGATTCTGGCGTTTTCAAAGGAAGAAATCTAATATTTTTCTTTAACTTCTACGTATCGGAGATTATTTGGAAAATTTCATTTCGCAAAGAATGTAAATCCTTTTTTATATAAAGTTAACGTTTTTATATATTTTATTCTTTATTTGTATTTAAGCTAAATTAGTTTTTTCATGACGATGTAAAATGTTGACTGTAGATAAAATAGATTTGACAACAACAATACACTTTCAAAGTTTCTAAGTTTTTAAAAAAAAATGTCAAATAAAGTTTTAAACTGGTTTTAACAACTCTATGAAAATATGAACTGAATAAGAATAAGTGCTCTTTATTGAATATTTCGAAGTATATTTTTCTCATGTTGTTCTATAGGAAATGTTAATAAACATTCCTTCACTCGTCAATATTTTATCTTCGTGATATATTTTTACGGTACTTTTCCATGTCACTCGCAGAAATCTTGCCAAGGTGACTTTATTGGCGACAACACACAGAGTGCGCATAAAAGAAGATTAATGAATGTTAGGCGAAAGAATTTTTGAAGTGATAATCCCTTCAGGTACGTTACTGAAGAGTGAATCTAAATTACGCATAAGGTTCAGCTACGTTACGCTCATTCGGGTTTACTCGGTTGTTATCGGCAACCGTGCTGGGTTAGCAACACTCGCTTAGATTTGAATTAAAAACTTTTTAGGCGCGTTTTTTTTTTTTTTTGAAGTAAAAATTTCTCTATACTTTTATCCATAAGTTTTACTTTCTTTATATAAATATTACTGTCATGCAGCCCACTTCCACTTAACTCTAGACACTGAACAAGAGAAGAGGAGCGTAAGCGAAAATAATTGGAAAGAAATTATTATTTTGTAGGTGATTGAAGAAAAGGAACGAAACACACAAGAGATCTATTTTCTGATTCATTAGAAAGAGCATTTAAGTGCAAAAATGTGCTGAAAGAATTAAAATACAATTTTTAATGTAGTTAATTTGCAAAATTTCCAGTATTTTGGTTTAAATTAGTGAAAACAACTAAAAGTTTACTAGCAAACAAAAGCCTTAATTATGGAAAGGACGAACCCTCTTCTTTTGTTTGCTTAGAGAATTTTAAGAAATGGCTCTCAGGATATATGTTTTCTTAGCCTTACATAGTATATGGCTTTATATAAGTAATATAAGTAGTACTTACATATTATCACAATGGTATTGACAACATTATATAAAAGCAGACACATGGTTGCCGATTCTCCACTTACGACACATGGGAAATCAGGTTTGCCAACTTGGCAAGTTTTCTTGAACGTTGTCATTGTTGCGATAGTGCCTATAAGTACCATATAAACATATATATGACATGATTTTGGAGTCAGAAACACAGTTTTAAAAAAGGTCTTTATTCTAGAATTAGTACATCTCTTCTGACGCAAGAGGCAGAGAGAAAAAAAGAACGCCACCGAAAATCTTAAGTGGGTTTAACACTTAAAACACAGATCGCGGCGTTCATGAGTGCTCTTGAAAGTTAATGCTGACATATAGGGCTATTAAATATAACGATCTGGAATTAGACATGTTTATTGGCTAGGCCGTATGTTCGGAAGAAATAAATGGGTAATTAGTTGTTTGATACTTGAAGATGTGAGGAGAAAAAAAAAGTGAAGTGCTAGATCGGGAATTTAATTTTTAATCTAAATTAATTATCCTTACATTTATATATATATTATATAGACAATATATATATATATATATATATATATATATATATTGTCTATATAAGTAAATGACATATAAATATTTGAAATAATTATACTAATTGACTTTTAAACCATATATACTCATATATAAATATTACATATAAAAATAGATAATTATTTAAACATTGCACTTTTTCAGGAAATGGATGAAGTAAACAAATCCACCGATGAAAGGGCACGAAAATTCTGAACGCCTTTATGAGAAAACGGTATAAGAGAAAACATAGTACATCGGAACAATTGAATTCTCTTGCCCAGAATAAATCAGAAGTTTTCACTTGTATGGTGTGGTCATAAGAACACACACAATTATTTTCTTATTTCTCTTAGGAGACTTAAATGTTTTAATATGAGTTAAATTTCTTTTTCAAAGCGGAAGTGACTTGTTTGGACAATGTGATGGTTAAGTTTTTATCAACTATGGTTGCGTATGGTGTCTACCATATCACTAATGGCGATTTTATTGCCCATGCCGGCGAAATGGAAAATTACCATATTTATGCTAACTAATCGTTTTTAACAATATCTTTCCCCTGTGAGTACTTCTTTTCCTAGTTTCAATATAACTGATCTGTTGAAGCCTCACTCGGCCATAAACTGGATTCAAAAGGGATTCTTATATTAAGGTATCCGACTACGTTCGGAACCGTGATTTTGCAAAAGCGTGTAAATGGATAATATTTATCATATTTAGTGTCACTTAGATTATAATACATGTATAAAATTGTCTTGAGGGCATTATGACGAAAAAATTTATTTAAATACAATATTTTGGCAAACAATTAACTAAGAATAACCTTTTTTAAAAAATGTTCTCCTTTTGTAAAAAATGCTTCTATTGTAATAATATTTTGCCTGTATTCAGATCAGACCTCTGTATAGAGGCTCAACTAGAATTTTTGAACTGCATAACTTGGAAGTCGATTTATCTATGTTTTACGAAAACAGAAGGGAGACATTTTAAGAAAATACGTCGATAATTATTTCAAATAGTTGTAACTCTGAAAATAATTTGAATTTTTCAAAAATTATAGTTGAGCCTCTGTACGGAGGTCTGAGCTATATACAGGCAAAATATTAATACACTAGAAGCATTTCTTATAAAAGGAGAACATTTGGAAAAAAGGTTATTCTAAGTTCAATTTTTGCCAAAATATTGTATTTAAATAATCTTTTTTGTCATAATGCCCTTAAAACAATTTTATACATGTATTCTAATCTAAGTGACACTAAATATCATGAAAAATATACATTTATGCGCTTTTTTAAAATCATGGTTCCGAACGTAGTCGGATACCTTAAGAAAAAAGCATTTTTTAGTAATTACTTATTTATTATATCTCATTTAGAAGTTATGCGTGGCAATTAAGTGACACTCTACCGTAATGTAGAAATATTCTTCATGTTTTCAGTTTTCTTTAGCTATATGTGGCGTTTTAAAAATAAAATTATTGTTTTGAGGCGATTACTTAATGATTTCGTGGAGTAATGTCAATCTAGTACACTTAAATAAATTTGTAACTTAGCCTTTAGAAGTCGATACTTAAGCGTCAAAATAATAAAATACAAAGCAATAAAAATATGATAATAACTAAAAAAGAGAGAAATTGGAAAACGAATGCATTGCTAAGTGATTTCCATGCGATATTTATAAAAACATGCAGCCCATGAAGAGAGAAAAGCAAATATAATGCTATAAAAATATTTACTCTCTGAATTATGTGTAGCCGAGTGGTACAGGTATCGGATCGTGGCTTGCCTTGTCACGAGTTCGAGCCCAGTACCACTAAAGACCTGCCGTGTAGGGCAGCGATGCACGTTAAATCTAACGAGAGCTGAAACGTCCTCCCGTTGGTGTGGTGTGGTAGTTAGGAAAGGGGAGTGCCAGCTCAGGTGTCGTCCACGTCACTTGACCATGGTTCAAAATTACGTGGTCCGTCGCCAAAAGCCTTCGTGTAGCTGAATAGTGCGACGTTAATATTCAATCAATCAATCAATCAACTCTGAATTATGGCGAATAACATCTTAAAGTTCTTTTCTTTTTAATCTCAATTGCATGTAATATAAACGTATTAGAAATTTTAACCAATTTCATAGTTAGATTATATAGAGCAACTTTAGAATGATTTAAAAACCAATGTCAAGAATGCTTATGTATACTTTTCGAGCCATGCATAAAAGAGAAACAAGTAATATAAAAAAATTATTTTAAGTCAATTCCTACTTAGATCAACAAAGAAAATTTTTATTTTAGCTGTTTTTTATTAAATAGTTACAATTATCGGTAAATAGTTGCAGACTATGGTGAATGCTGTTTAGGTCGAACGTCTTGGAGAAGTTGGTGCAAAAGTTTTTGGGAATACGATATCGAATATCCATGACATTGCCTGCTCACATGTCTCCATTAATTCAAGGCAATTATAGAAAAATACGTGGGGAAAAGTGTTAGAACAATCACCATACAGTCCGACTTTGTAACTCTGTAAATACTATGCCTTAGGCCACTTAAGACAGTCTTACATTTCTATTTGAACGATGAAGCTGGGCAGGATTTCTTCAGGAATCAAACACGTTCTATCTAGAGTAAAAACATAGATGCCGAAACGATGGGACCTGTGTTGCAATCTCTAAAATAATTTCTTGTGATTTCCAATAAGATAATTTTTTTTGTACTGTGCGTGTGCATTTTTCTTATATTTTGTAATAAATACAACTGAAAAAAAGAAAATACATAATTATTATATAACTCAGAATTAATATTATTAGCAAATATAAAAAAAGCCTATAATCATTTGAGCATCTGTCATATGAAATAATTCATTTCATTTTATTTTGGATTTACTTTAAAAAATGCATTTTTTAAATATGGTCACAGTTGCGGTAAAGAAAGTAAAAGGGAATTTTTTTATGAAACTATACTTTTTTTTTATCCGAAAATTTCGTGTTTTAGAAATAAAAATTCTGGCTGTCTTCTATAAATCGGGCAATTCCGTTCTGTTTCTTATCATAGAATAATTTTTAAAGTAAATTAGACAGTTTTGCAAGCCAGGTTTTAACAGAAAAAAGTATTCCAAAGTAAGAATCTTATATATAAATAAAATGAAAAAGGGTTTCACAGCAGGAAAAAACAGAAGTGGTTTATTTAATTAAAACTTTTCGTTGCAAAAGCAAGTTCGCATAAAAATAGAATTGCTTCTCGGAGCAAGAGATTATTCAAGAAGGCGTGATTTTATCATTTTTTCTATGCGAGATAAAAATTTAATGTCGTAGAAAAATAACATTTTTCATTCTATTTATGAAAAAAAAATCACGCAATAACTCTACTAAAGTGTGATAAATATGCATGAAAAAACTGAATTGTTTAAAAAGAAAAATTCAATTCTTTTCGTTTTGTGGCTATTATGTTTTACAAAAACTGTTATGATATTCTGGCATTTTTTAAAGAGATTTATTACTCAAAGTTTTTGTTGACTAAGTTATTTAGGTTTTTCGAACTATTTTTTTTTTCTTTTTGTTGTTTTAGTATAAAATGTTTCGTAGTTACCATGTTTGAATTGATTGCGACACTTTGAAATATTTAAATAATCAACTTTTTTGGTATGCAATGCATTATAAGATCAACGCAATTTTTTTTTTATTTCATGTGTTCATGTATGGCAAAAAACTTACATTTTTGAGAACTGAGAAAACACCTTTTTAGCAAGGAGTTATATTACTTGAAATTATTTTCTTAACTTGATAATTTAACTTCTTGGTAACGGTAACTGTTATAAATTTACGTGAAACCTTAGAGAAAGCTCTATTATCCACTCATCATAATAAGTTCAACAGAGAATATAATTTGTTGGTTACATATAAAAAAAAAGATAGCAGTCCACATTAAATTCAGCCCAACAACGCTGATGGGGTGAGTGGGAAACCACTCTCCCAGCTGATTTAGTTTCTGTTTCGCTTTCATGGGTAATCGAAGAGAAAATTATGTCACATCTCCATGACGGCAAAGCCCGTCTTTCAACCGTCTGCCGCATCTCGATAGAATGAGAAGTGAAGGGACAAATTTCTTTAACAACTAGGATTAAGAGAATATTATTTATAAGACCGTTACTCGATACCTCTTAAATAACTGCGTGCGGTTATTGAAAGGAAATTTTAAATAACCATTTGGAAGAAAGTAAGAAATGGTAGAGGAGTTTGAAATAAGATCATGAGGGGGAGAAATTGCCTCACTAAACGCGATCAAAAACTTGCATGGCGTGGGTGGGGATAAGTAGAGTGAGTGAAGTATATTTAACTATTAAATGAATTGGTAGTATTTTTGAGATTGTAAAAAAATATATTTCTTTTCGAATGGAATTTGATACCTTATTCAATATATAAGAAGCTGCACTCAATTAGAACTAGAATAAGAGGAATAAACACATAAAACCCCTAAAAAGTTAATTGATTCATGTTTAGCGGGGAAATTATATGAAGTATATGAATGCAGAATACCCATGAATTATTTTTATTAATATTAGGCCTAAAAAGTTCTAGAAATTATTGATGGGAATTGTTTATTAACGTCACAATTGAAACACTACTAAAGCTACTATTTACGATATATATGTGATAAAACCTTGGTTAAAATGTGAGGATCACACCAGAGTTGAAATCTCACAATCTTAATAATACTCCAAGTCAGGATATTGAACATTTAAAGATTTAACCTGAATCGGCTGTGGTCTATAGGGTGATTCATAAAGAAGTATATACTTTCTAGAGGCTGTAAAACAATAATAGACAAAGATAAGCATCACATAACTGAATCGTAAGGTGGATGTACGGGTACCTTTAAAGTTTGTGTCTAGCCCCTGACAGACAAGAAGTAAGCAATAGTGGTGTATCATCTGACCAATCAGTCAAAATAATGGTGTATACATTGGAAGAGGCCTTTTGTGTACTTGAATTTAGCAAAATTGAATCATCAACTGCTGTGCAACGGCAGTTTTCCTCGCGATTCGGAAAAGAACCACCAACTAGGAAATCTATGGAAGAATGGTATGAAAAATTTAAAACTACGGAGATGTTTGTGCAAAAGTAAAAGTACTAAATGAAGCTATGTGTGTGTGTGTGTGAAAAAACGCATAACAGATGGAGTTGATAACTTAACACTTGTTAGGGGAACTCGAAAGGGATTACGAACTCGATATGTGTCATGTGACTAAAGGTTCACACATTGAATATCTGCGACTCTCAAGAACAAAACTTAAATTAGTCTAATACAATTATGTTTCAAGTTGCATTCAATACCTTAATTTGTTCTTGATTTTTAGTACATCGAAACTAAATGCTTCTATATGAATCACCTTGTGTAGCAGACTTAATCTGTGGCATTAAGACTTAAATCCGACTACTTGCGACAACTTTTTTTTGAAAAAAAATGGAGATATGGGGATTATTTTTTTTTGTGATTTTCATATTTATTTAGTATATTTTAAGGAAATTTATTATTATTAAAATGGGAAAAAAAAACTATTAAAAATGTACAAAAAATTACATAAACGTTAGCCGCTCTGTACAAAGATTTTATGAACAAATTCTCAATTTTTCAATTTTGATGTGTTACTTTGTTATTCCTGTTTGAAGTGACCTTCAGGATAAGAGATATTTTAATTTTTACAAAAACTAGAGCACTTTATCTTAGAGAGTATACGAAATTGCTTAAAAAACTTGGAGTATAACATACCATCACGCCAGTTGATCGCCCAGTATGACGAAGACGAATGCACGCTGTCAATAGGCGTTAACCACGATGCCGCTAAACACGGATGCGACCAACTTGATGCTCTGAACAGAACCTGGCTTCCTCTGAAAAAATGAACCCTCGTCATTCGTGCTCCCAGGTTCATCGTTGATTACACCATTGAAGATGCTCCTGTTTGAGATGCAGCATCAAGAGCTGACGCCGCCATAATCTCCGAGCTCAGAGTCCATATTGTTGCAAACGTCGTCGAACTGTTTGTGATACATTTGTTGTCTTACAAATGGCACCGATTCTTGACTCAGTGCTCGTGACATGGCTCCATTAAGGCCATGTGGATAACATGCTTTTCCTTTCGTCTGTTAGTGATAGTAGGCCGTTAAGATGCAGCACGGCGTTCCTTATAACCGTCTTTAAACCATCGATTCCATATTCTGCTAACAGTCATTCGATCTCGACCAATGCGAGCAGTAATACTGTGATACGATAAACCGCAACCCCAATACGCTACAAATCGACCTTTATCAATGCCCTAAGCATGCTGGTACACATTTCTGATTTTTACTCGAGGTATCCCAACAACTTTTCACCAGGTAACAACGTTCAAATGTAATTTGTGTATGAGAAATCAGTTGAACAATTTCCTCTTTTAAACAAAGTGTAGGTGTCACTACAGGCGCCTACTTTGTCTGAATATGCTGAACAACTAATCATTTACATATCACAGCACCTTCTTCCTGTCGTTTAAATTTCACGTCTGTAGCATATCGCTTTCTTGGTGGGGCAAATTTAATGGCCAGTAGTGTATAAATTTGAAGAAGAAACTACAATTTTACTGATAACGATGTTAAAATAAGTTTCACACTTTAGAGTATTTAAATTCTTTTCATTATCAATCAAAATAATGATCAAATATATTATTGAAGAAATTTGAGTATTTGTATAGAAAATTGATTGTAAGTACTACATGATAATCGGTATTCATATGGATGATACACGTAAATGAATTAGATGTTCAGTGTTCACAGCTAATAAACTTAAATGAATTCGATATTTTGTTCATCACAATGATGAACATAAAGGTTTTCGATATTCAGTTCATCATGTGTTTGATATTAAATGAATTATAAATTCAGCTCAATAAGTCTTTGATATTAAATAAATGGAATATTCAGTCCATCAAACTCTTAAATTTAAATGGATTCGAAATTCAGTTCACTAGACTCGTAAAGTTGAATACATCTGATCTTTGATTCAACAAAATCTTAAAATTAAATGAATTTGAAAAGAAAAATTCAAATAACTGGTAATTTCTTTCGTACCAGACTGTTCTTTCTAGAGTAGCGTTTCTCAAAATGTGGGGTGCGCCCCCTTTGGGAGGCGTGACTACTTTGCGAGGGGGGCGCGAGCATGCTGAAAAGTCAAAAATAAAAAATTATTTTAAGAAATTATTAATTTACTGAAAGTAAACAAACAAAATACCGATATAATACAAATAAAATACATACAAGTGCTACACAATTTATTTTAAAACTAATTTACCAATACTAAGTTAAGAAAAAGTTTATTAATTACGAGTGACACTGGGCTTGTGTGTCATATATATAATTAAAAACAAAACTAACACTTATCTTGTAATTTATACGGTTTATAATTATTTACTTAACTGCCGATTAAAACTGATGCAATTCGCTTTTCAATGCCAGTCTTTTTCCAAGTAGGTGCGCGTATGTGATGTATTGGGGAAGGGG
>BMAV01002795.1:73097-90949 GCA_019973955.1 Trichonephila inaurata madagascariensis
CAAATAATCTGAAATAAGTAAATCCTTCGCAAACATTGTCAAAGGTTCTTTTATTGCATTCCAAAGACTTCGGAATAATTTTATAGATAGCAGTACACAGAAAAGATCATACTTTGTGTGGAAAATCGTATATATATACATCCGGGGAAATAAACGCTTTGGCTCAGCGAGACGTTTATATACGCTGGGGGCCTTTAAGAGGTGAAAGTCGTATTATAGTTTTGGCTTCAAAGTATAGTATTATTGAGTTCAATACATTGTTATTGTATGAGGGGGACGTGATGGAAATTGTGATTGAATATTGGGTCGTGAATATTGCAACTTTGAGAAGCACTGTTCTAGGGTACTTGAAAATCTCAGATTTTTGGGGATATTCACCTCGTGGTTACGACGCACGTTTCATTTTTCCTTTTGACGCTCACTAAGGCTGTTTGTGCTTCGTTACGCTTTTACAATTTGCATAACTATTTCTGCTGCTTATTTTTACCTTTTTTAGCCATTATGGTATCGTTTTTGGATTTCAAAGATAGCGACATTGAATGAGAATATTTGCATGAAACCGATGAATACGACAGTGACTTTGATACTGATTTTTGTATTTGTGATGAAGAAGTTGAAGTAATGGAACAAAAATGGCAATGCATTTATATAAAGCATACGGAAAAGCTTTTTTCACCAAGAAAAATTTCGAGCAATTTCGCAAAGTGTTTTGTAATTTCAATTCTAATTTTCCTATTTTTTAAACTTATTCTTTTTCAATTTCATACAATCCCAATAAAATAAATCACCCTTTAATATTTGCTGAGCTGGTTTTACTCGTTGCACATCTAGATAAGTCATGTATCCACATGATGTTATAATGAGAATTTGCCGTATACATGGCATGTATCCTATAGTGGTTACATGGTTAAACAAGAAAACGTGTCTGCTGTACTGATGATAATTTCATTGTTACATGATAAAATATTTTTGAAATTTAGGAAATATTTAACACTATTTAACAAATGTGATCTTTCGGAATAAATGGAGAGGCCAAGGTCTCCTATTGGTTAGGGCTGACGAACACATGTCCTATGTTATTTCTGTCAAGTCATAGGTTTATGCCTTTCATAACTGGAGGCCAGACAAGTAGAGAGTTTTGATGCACGGTAAATGTGTCGTGGTTCAACATTCTCAAGTTGGAATAACGCAGAAGTTTGGAGAGTTGATTACCATATCAGGTTGTAAGAACCTACTAGAGGTTGGAGAATTGAGCAAAGATCAGCCTTGGCAAGATATAAACTCAAATTTACTTATTCCTTTTCTTTAATCAACACAATTTATGGTAGGAAAGGCAATTAATAAATATCGTAATTAGAAGAGGAATCACACGGCTTGCGACTAATAACATATAAGTATAATTTACTCCACTTACTCTTGGAGCCCTCTTGACTTCTACGCTAGAATTCAATGTAAATATCTTTCTTAATTATACGACCTGCGGTTGTAAATCTGGTTCACTATTGTAATCACTTTTAATCTCCAATTATCAACTATCGCCCATCCATCGGTCATCCGTCGACTAGCATCGTGTACCTAAATGCCAATGCTTAAATAGAGTAACTCATTTGAATAAATCTGCTTCTTCGAGGGAACGTTTTCAATAGAACTTACAGTTAAACAGAATAATTTTACCCCAAGAATATTAATGGAATGATTGCGGATAGATCTTTTACAAGGTGTCCCCTCGTCATTTGAGGAAAGCTCAAAAATATGTGGTCCCTTACGGATAGATCTAATGCAACTTCCTTATGTGAATTTATTAAATAATCAACTGAAAGAAACAGAAATTTTGTTCTGGGCAACAGATTTACTTCGAATAGATCAATTAAAACGTTGTATGAGTCCACAAAATAATAACTTCCAAATTCACATGAACATACAGCAGAGCTTTAGAAGTCCGTATAGTTACAACATCTAAAGCAGCGCTTCTAAAACCGTGGGACACACAACCCTATGGGGGCGTGATGACTCTAGGAGGGGGGCACGAGCATATTAAAAAGTCGTAAGCAAAAAAAAAATATTTAAAAAAAATATTAATTTATTTAAAAAAATAAACAAACAAAATACAATATGTCATAATAAAAAATTAAAAAAAAACAACAACATTTACACTGATATAATATACATATAAATGTATCAGTACTGCACAATGTATTTCATCATTAATTTAGCAATACTAGGTTAAGAACAAATTTAATAATAACCAGTGACCCAACGGGCTTGTCATATATAAAAGTATATGCAAAAATTAACACTTATATTGATAATTTGTACGGTTTATAAATAATTTATTGACTGCCGATTAAAAGTTACGTGATTTGTATCCAATGCCACCGTTTGCACGTATGCACGCATATGTGGTGTATTGGGGGACGAGAAAGGGAATAAATAAACAAATCCTCAGAAATAAGTAAATCTTTCGCAAACACTGTCAACATAATTTTATTGCATTCCAAAACCTTCGGAGTAATTTTTTGGATAGGAGTGATTGGAAAAGATTGTATTTTGGAAAGACCTATATATACGTCCAGGCAATTTACGCACTGGCTGAGTGAGACGTTTATATACGCCAGTGACACTTAAGAGGTTGAAGTCGAATGGTAGCTTTAGCATCAAAGTATCGTATTTTCGAATTAAATACATTATTATAGAATGGAGGGAGGCGCGATGAAAATTAGGAATGAATATTGGGTCGCAAGTATTGAAAGTTTGAGAAGCACTCATCTAAAGGTATGAATCAAATGCACAATCTTTTTCTATCTCTAACACTGTAATTATTTTCATATAAGCAAAATTATATAAGCTTTTAAAGATTATGTTCTTTTAATTATACTAGGACCTTCTAAGCATTCCTTAAACTATTGGCTTCGGCATCAAATTTGGTGATTCGTAGATATTTGACATCTAAATTGGTTGCTATGGTCACTTACCTATTTCACATTATTTACAGGTTATTCACAGATAGGCTGTAAAACGATCTTTACAGGAATAATACCCCTTCGACTGGAAAAGGTAAAAAAGTACTAGTTTTCGGCAAGACTCAAATATCACTTCTACTTTTTTGGATTGTATATCACAGTCATTTTTATTACAAGAGTTTTTATCTAAAAAAATATAGAGTGCACTGCTTAAACTTTTTGCTTCTTAAAATTGGTAAGAAAGAAAAAATGTTTAAAAATCAATCTCCTATGCTCCATTTTAATTTAAACCTCAATATAAATTTTGATGTTCTTAAAAACATTTAAAATGTTAAAAGCAAAGTTTTTTTTTTCTTTTGCACTTTTTCTTCCCACATCCCCCATTTTCTTCGAGTCAAACGGGGCATTCTGATTCTGACAGTCAATTTACGCGAGCGATCACAAAATGCGCTTTTCCAATTTAAATTGAATTTAAAAATCTGTTTGCATTCTCACAACAAGCTACCGGACCTGTCGCATTATTATTCTGCCGTTTCAAGGAGTTTAAAAATTCAATTATTTAGAATGCTAAAATTTCGAACGTGCAAACAAATGTTGATTTATTTTTCAGCCGAATGTATAAAATAAATAAATATATCATATAAATTTTTAAACTAGCATTTTATTCGAATCCTTGGACTTAGTATGTGTAGATTTTATATCTACTTGTTATTTAAAGTGACTTTTTAATGAAAAATGTTAAGTTAAAAAGGCAGAATAAAAAATACGAGTTATTATGATATATTTCGTGCAACTAAACTCATTATTATTCGCAGGATTAAAATAACATTTGTTGCAAATGAAAACTTTTTTTTAAATAATCGAAAATACAATACAAAATGTATTGTCCTTTTAACTATTAACTTCCCACTGTTGCATTTCTGCAACATATGATTTATTTTAATGTAACGTACTCAATATTTGTTTAATTACCTACAACTCACTTATCTGAGAAAAAAAAAGATTACTGCAACGAAATACATGCTAATTTTGTCACTAGATGGAAGTACATTTTTTCCAGAAATCACAACAATTATAAAAATTCCTGATGCCTCAAGAACTGTGTTTTTGCTTCAAAAATAATCCATTATATTGTATGCTTCCTCTTGTTTATTGACGAAATAAATTACCAGGTAAGAAATTTAAGCATTTTGTGATGAATAATAAAATCCTCATATACAGAAAGTTTTGTAATTTACAGCACTACTGCGCAATTTTGAACTTCTGCAACACACAAAAAAATGACTGAAATTCAATTTAAAACAGATTAATTTTTGTTATTTATATTTTTTCCTTTTATTATTACTTCAGAACTAGCTGATATAAATTTTTCACATAGAAATTTTAAAAAAATGGGAAATTAAGGGTTAAATGAAATTGCAGAAAATGCGCTAAATAAGGTCGGAGTGATATACACCGAATGTATATTTATGATATTGAAGATTAGTAAAATAATACACAACATACGAAATGCATTGATCTGGAATAAAAAGAAAAAATGCTAAAATATATGTCCAAGAAATAATTTTGCTTTGTTTGTTCTTCAACATCCATTTGCCTTTTATTTTTTTCCCTTAGATCATAAAAATAGGATAAAAAAAAAGGCTTCCTATCTAAATAGTTAAATGCAATTAGTAACGAATGAAACACTCTATTAATGTGAAGAAACAAGAAGAGTGGCAACGAGACGGACGACTAATCTCGAACCAGACTGGAGTGGATTATTAGAGCACTCACTGTGCCTTATTGGTTTTCAGTAAACATTCTTCTTTTGCAGTTACTCAACGAATGGAAAGAATCTCCCATTCAGCAATTCGAAGCAGACTCGTTCTATTGTTCTTTTTTAACTTAGTTAATTATAATCTTCGTATTTATTGAAAGGTTAAAGTGACAGGAACCTCATTAGGTGAATGGTTAACTATTCTGTGAAACCAGTGTCTGCTGAATTAATCAGAAATATAGAATTTACTCAATTATACATGTAAATGTATATTTCTCTCACACACTCTCTCTATGTATATATATATATATATATATATATATATATATATATATATATATAATTAAAATGTTTGCATGCATTTTGTGGCCATTTTTAATGCTTAAATTATTATTAATCACATGATTTTCGCATTAAATACAGTGTGAAAACACCAAAGATTCTTATAAAATCATTTTTAAAAATTAAGGAAACGTCTCAGAAATTTAATGACTATTCATAATCTTTCACAATTTTAACTGTTTCAATAAAAATGTTTCAATTATTCATAGATTCAATTTGTATTTGTAATATTGAATGTGTGTTTGGTATTTATAATTTGAAAACTCGTAACATTTAAAAAGTTATCAGCGAAAACTGTCGAATACATGGCGCAGTACTATTTAGACGTATATTATATCAGTTTAAATGTTATTTTATGTTTCATTATGTCAGAATGTATTTTGTTTTGCTACCTTTCAGTCAATTAATAACTTTTTAAAATAATCTTTTATTTTCAACTTTTCAATATACTCGTGCCCCTCCCCCCACCATGTAGGCATAACGTACCTCCGTAGGGGGAAGGGGTAACACACAGTTTGAGAAGCTCTGTTGTACATTGTATAGCAAAATAGGTATTGCAGAAACTCGGTTAATAAATGCTATTGGAAAATATTCTAAAAAGGTGTTAAGATGATTAAAACAGTATAAATAAACTAGTCATAATAGTTTTCTTTACAGTATTCATAAGCTTCAGAAATTGGAATGAACCGTTGAATAATGTGGTATAATTCCGCCATAAATTTCAAAGACTATAACGGTGCTTATTTCTGAAATAGGCTGTGAATATGTTTCAATGAAAAACTATTTTGATAACTATTTTGATCTATATGCTATCATTTTGCTTTATAAATGCTATAGAAATTAATAAAATTTTATTCAATCATGGTTGACATGATTTAACCACAGCATAACACTAGAATAACAAAATCCTTTTTTTTCTAGATCGTGTTTAAGAACTTTTAATGATTTTGAATTTCGGTATGGATTCGACGAATTTCTAGATTCGGGGTGGGAAGTCAATCTCGATCAACCGGTGACCACCAAAACATTTTGTGGTGATGGACTTTACTAAAAGGAACATATTTATGAAACAATAACGCCAGCTACACTGGATAATCGGCTTTTCACAATCCATGCGACTGTGTTTACTTAAGCAAATGACTCTGTAAATGTGTAGACGACAGATTTACCGTCATTGGAGTCGAACAAAGATGTTTACTACGTTCACATACTGCCTTTTTAGGGGGAAAAACTATCAAAGCGATGCCCCGTAGAACTGAATTTTCCCTCACACGCCGACTGATGGGGATAATAAATATTGATGATCAACTCTTTCGTGATAGCACGGGATTGGCTATTCAGACATCCCACTACACGCGCTTCCCCACGACTGGGATTTCGATTTGATGTCATGTCCCACGATGGCACGATTGTGAGTACATTCATGGGTTAAAGAGTCATCGTTTCATGTTTGTTTGCTGCAATGAATACGTCCACAGTCTAGTAATTGTTCAAGCAATCCACTGGATCCTTTTGTGTTATTTGTGTTTTTGTAGTAAAAATAGATAACTGCCGTACTTTAAAAGATGGGTACAATATCAAAAACAATTGTTAAGAAAAGAAAACATACAACTTTAATACAAAATAGCCCTGCCCGCATCACTAGGTTGACTATAGCACCTTTTAAAAGATTAGAAATGTCCATCCATCCTTGCCCTAGACAATGCAAATTTTCCTTAGACAAGAAAAAAAACGAAAATAAATTTGACTTTGTTGATTTATTTTACTGACTCATTTCGTAAGATATGGATTGAAGGTTGAAATACTTCTTTATAATTCACACTACACGTAAAATTGGTGCTAGTCGATGTGAATGATTCCACAAAACTCATATGCAAAAGAAAACGTGTTAAAAATATGAAAACATAATTTATAAATATGTTTCAACTATTATGGTTTTAAAATTAAGTTAGAATCGTATCACTGGTTAAGATTCAAGTGAATTACTCGTATATTTACTGCATCCTTAATTCATTCCTTTTTCCTGAATCACGTTCTTAATGATTTAATTATATATATTCAGTCTAATGCTAAAGTATATTATCATAAAAATAGTTATTATTCATGGTTAGCTATACTATCTTATCACAAAAAAGATTTTAGAAACATAAAAATGAGTAGTTTTATAAACATTTCTACAAAGGTCACTATGCATATTATTGAAAAGTAATTGGACGTCTTGATTAAGTTCATTTCATTTTGTGTGCGACATACATATATTTTTAGTGTATTTTCATGAAACTCACTTGACATTTATTTGCTTGCATACAGATACATAAAATTAGTTTTATAGATTATATCTAATGGAAATTACATTAAAATGAATTGTGGTTTGGTGGGGTGGGTTCACTTACTTACCGAACCTTTCTCTCCTTTCAGGACATTTTGGATGACATTAAAACGCTTTCAAATTGCCGTTTTAAATAAATAATATATAAAATGCAACTAAAGAAAGTTAAAAAAATTATTTTAATATGAAAAAATTTACAAATATAAATAAAATAAAGATAAAAATGGATGAAATTTTCACTTAAAAGGAATAAATAAAAAAGTACTTTTTCTGATTTTTTTTTCCACGACGGGAGTGGGGGAAGCGATACCTAGCCAATCCGGTTGCAGCAAAAATGTCCGGGCTAAAGAGATAAAATATTTAGATGTAACAAGTTAAAATGATTTGGTATCGAGTGGAGGCTCTATGAAGGGCTGACAGAAAGGTCAGCTATTTTTGCATTTAAGTTTAGGTGAAAAACTCCACCAGTCATTGAGTAGTAAATTGAGATAAAAATTAAGAATAAAATTAAAAGAAAAATTATATAGATTAAAGAGAGCATATATTTAGGAATTAAAGAAAAGCAGGATCAATAAGGTTTGATTTGGGTCTTTGGAAAATAAGACCAGGAGTATGTTTTTCGATGCTAATTATTGATTTATTGTCAGAGTTGTCAACTTTACTAAATAAGTTGGTGGCATTTATTTTGATATTTGAATGAATTAGATTTCTTCATATTTGAAAATCAAATAAGATGAATTATTACATAGTCGATTGCCTTTTAGGCTAGGAAAAGGTCCACGTGATTAATAGGTAGGTTTTTTTAAAAGTAAAGTGCAATTTATTCTGGAATTATTCAGTAGTTACAACATAATTAATTAACAGGAACTAATAAACACATGTGAAATCCACAACAGTATGAATTCAAATATCACAGATAAGTACAAATCTATCCTAAAGCTCAGTACACTCTATGATCTGATTGACTCATTAAAGCCGTGGGTAACCTAGTGGTTACAGCATTGGACTCCAGATTGGAGGGCCTGGGTTCGATGCCCGAATCCTTCAAATACCATCCGAGTACACGCGGAGTATCAGTGGGTTAAATCGTTAAATCAGAGGGTCCAAAGGTCTTGTGGGTGGTCGCAGCAGAAACTACGTGTGCAGGAGGCTGGAGAATGTTTCCCTCCCCTCCAGTTCCATGCCTAAATTGTGGAAGTGGAGATAGGTGGTGTCGCCATCCATCGTTTAGAAGTTCAACCTGTCTCAAGTTCTGGCAACTTTTATTCCTTCCCTTCAGGAACACGACAACAACAACACTGACTCATTGCTTCTTTGCCATCGTCTTTAAACACAGTGGCCTTGAATTCATGGTACATATTTTAAGGGTAAATACAGTACATTGTGTAACACTCATTTATTGTGTATATGAATGTATAATGCTGTGTAAGGCACAAACAGGGGTAATAAAAGAAAAGAGAAATATTGAATTATCGAATGTAGTTGCATTCATTAGATGTCTATCCACCGTTCAACATGATGCATCTCAGTAGAGGAAACACCTATGGCAATTTTGCTCACTTCTACGATGGGAGATTTTACGTAAGACGAAAATGCAGATATGCATTGCATATCCGGCCTTGCAAATTCTAAAGGCAGAGCTGCGATACAAATGTTTTACGCGCAGTTTCCTGATTGACGAATACCGTATCAAGTAATTTTTGAGTGGTTACATCTTCAATTTCGTGATATACGTGCGTTCCGCGTCACCAGACATTACGCTGATCGACGAAGTGTTGTACGCAGTTCAAGCCTGGAAGAAAGCATCGTGAACGTTGTGGCTGATAGACCCGAGTCAAATGCAAGAGATATTGCTCACACGTAAGTATAAGTCATCAGACAGTTTGTAGGGTGTTAATGAAAATGGCTTATAAACCTCTTCCATTTTCAGCCAGTACAAGCTTTAAATCCAGTAGACCAGTGATTCCCAAAGTGGTCTATATAGAACCCCAGGGGTCTATGATGCCCTGCAAGGGGTCCACGCCAGCGAAAAAATAATTTGGGGGTCCATGAGATGTAAATGTGGGTCTATAATAGTGGCTCTTATTAAACCAGATCGAGACATTAAATCTTAAAAAAAAGAAAAGAACAAAAAAACAGATTTTACCAATTAAACAGATTTATTTCCTAAATTTAGTAAGGTTAATTTGTGGTTGCCAGGTGACAGCATTAATTTTATTAGGACAAGGACCATTTCAGCATTCCTTTTCAGAATTAAATTAAAGGAGTATAGTGTTGGTCATCGTGAGTTTTCTGAATTTATCACACACAATCTGAAGGAACATTTTAACCTTCGTTCAACATTTAAATGTCCTTTACTCAGATTTTGAAACTAAGTTTGATTCATTATAATTCCTAAAAAGACTACCAATTAAGAGAGAGAATTGTAACTATTTATGAGACTTCTTAGACAGAAAAGAAAGTTCCGTGTTTTTAAAACAGTAATTACAACGGAAAAACTTTAAACTTTTATTTTCATTGTTGAATTGCTTTTCAAATAAACCACCTTACCTAAAAAATATTTCTCATGCCAAGTTTAATTTTAAGATAATAAATTTTAGAATGTTTTTCTCAGAACTCATCTTATCTTCCTGATACAAACATTAAAAGGAGTGTCTTATATATATTTATATATTTTTTTTTTGTAAAAATAGTAATTTAATTGAAAAATTGGCCCTAGTAGAAAAAAAAACGGATAAGGCGTTGTTACAACTCCAAGTAATTACGGTTTTTAATTTCTTTCCATTCACTTTTATAATAGGATCTCTCCTAAACAGAAGTTTGTTACGAGGTGGAAGTGCCATAGTTTTTCTATTTAATCTGTTCTTGTTTTTTTGTTGTGTTTTCTCTTGCAGCAAATAAAATTAAGACATGTATACTCGTTTTCTTCCGAATGAGCTTAATTTGCAATTTTTTGTTTAATATTTCATATAATATTGATTAAATAGAAGTTCCATAAAAAATGAAATGTTGAACATTTCCAATAAACTGTCATTTCTATACCATATACCTTCGAATTTTACGGAGAAGAAAATGAAATCTTTAAAAATTCTTTCAAGTATGTTTGTCATTTTAATTTTAAAAAATGAATTTCATGCATTTTTTTTTTATTTTGTGATACTTTGCTATTCATTATTACTTACTTTTATTTGGTTCTATTGTATCTACTTCCAGCGAACATACGATATTTTATTTCTGAAACGAGCTTATGCAAATACGCTTATAAATTCAATGAATAGGTCTTTAGATATCAGTATATAACACTCTTTACAACACTCTTTAAGAAAAAAAAAATTATATAATTCCATTTTCAATTATATAACAGTTGCAGCTGATTTATTTTAGTACCATTTTGACTCTTGATATTTATTTGATAACATAATTGTGAGTTAATTTTGGTTGTCATTGGCAGATATTCCCATTTTATAATAGTACGAACACATTTTTAAATTCTTGTATGCTCTTTCAAGTAGAAGTTTATGATGGACATTCTTATGATACTGATTATTGTATTACAGCTTCGATGAATACAGTTGAACCTGTTTTTGTGCGGTAGACAGGGACCGCATAAAAGAAATCGCACAAAAAATATTAAAAAATTTCATAAATTCTTACATATAACAAACTAATTCGTGGGAATACTACAAAAAACTTTTTTTATGCGCTGCATAGGGACCGCATAAAAAAAGTCGCATTTATATAATATGCCAATTATTTACGAAATTTATGTAAGAGTACTTCCATAACAAAATAAATAATTAAATATTACACATGGAGACATTTTAAAAACATATAGTTTCTCATTGTATACACGGATAAGTTTTCAAAATGCACATACATAATTCATTGCTACTCATCGTAATCCAAAGCCCTGTAATGAATAAGTTCAAAATCGCTTTCGTCACTTGAAGGTACAATTTCAATTGATTTACTTTTTGGCAACATAAAGTAAAATATAAGTTTTTGCTCCAAGGTCGGAAGGTCAGTTGCTTGTAAATGTCACGATAACCAGCTGTACATGATTGAAGCACTTTTTAGAATTTTTTACTCCTTTCTTAAGGTATCCGACTACGTTCGGAACCGTGATTTTGTAAAAGTGTGTAAATGGATAATATTTATGATATTTAGTGTCACTTAGATTAGAAAATGTATATAAAATTGTTTTAAGAAAAGTATTACAATAAAAAATTATTTAAGTACACTATTTTGACAAAAAATGAACATAGAATGACCCATTTTCGAAATATTCTAGTTTTGTGAAAAATGCTTCTATTATAGTAATATTTTGCCTGTATATAGCTCAGACCTCTGTACAGAGGCCGAACTAGAATTTTTTAAATATATCACTTGGGAATGGATTTATCGATATTTTACTACAACAGAGGGGAAAAATTTGAAGAAAAAAAACGCCAAAAATTATTTAAATTGGTGGTAACTCTGAAAATAATGTGAATTTCTCAAAACTTCTAATTCAGACTCACTGGAGAAGTCTTTACTTTATCTAAGCAAATATTATTATTGAAGCATTTTTTATAAAATGAGAACATTTTGAAAAAAGGTTATTCTAAGTTCATTTTTTTGCCAAAATATTATATTTAAATATTTGTTCTTGTCATAATGTCCTTAAAACAGTTTTATACATGTTTTGTAATCTAAGTGACACCAAATATCATGAAAATTATCTATTTATGCGCTTTTTTAAAATCCCGGTTCCGAACTTAGTTGGGTACCTTAAGCTTCGATAGATTAAACACGTATCAGCATCATTATAAAAGGCGGGTCTTTAGAGGCAGCGAAGCTCAAAACTGTGGTTTGAGAAACCTAACAAAAGCCGTGAGCTATTTGTGACATAAATGGTTTATGTAAGAATATTACAAAATACACTTTAAATTTTAACTTAAGCATCACTTATTTTATGCATGAATTGGTTTTTATTTGAAGCGTGCGTTATTTTATTTCCGATATTTCAAAAAAAAAGTTTAATTGAGATTATTAAGGCAAATTTTATCTGTGTAATATTTTGTTATGTTTAGCAATATTCTTAAGACTTCACAACTGCTAGTTTGTAAAATGTTTCCATTTTCATTTTTTTTTTCGATATTTTATTTTTGAAATTTTTATATAAATTATTTCACTTGGTTTCGAATACATTTCCTACTATTGGGATGAAAGTTGTACCTACTTTCTCTGTTTCTACTTTTCCCTTAAATAATAAATGTTTTATTCTGAATGCCACATCTGCAAAGTATGCCTTGCTATTCTATTTTGAGACATCCCTTTTTCCAACATCGATCGTCAATTCAGGGCCCTTGTTTCCAAAAAGTTCGCTCTCTCATATCTTATGCATTCCAGTCAGCACTTTTCTTTCTCAAACGATATGAATGCTAAATTCTGTAATTTCAAAAATGTCAATGAGACTTTGCGATCGAAATGCATTCTAGTTTTCGAAGATTTTGGATAAAAGTACAAAAAAAGTAAAAGTCCTAAGTAAGTCTAAAAATTATATAAAATACTTTCCCATGCAAAGTATTTTCATTGGATTTTTTTTTAAAAGTTCCATTTATGTCTCTCACTATATTCAGAAATCAATATGAGTAATATTTAAACTGTAAAACATTCGAGAGGATTCTGAGGTATGTAAAGAAATTTATGTTCTAGAATATTGGGGAAACTAACAAAAAATAAAAATGTATAAAAGATTTGTGAAACCTATCTTCAAGAAATTCTTTTGGACATTTTACTTAGTACATATTTAGGAGTTTTGGAAGTCCACATTGATTAGTCAGATAATAATAAATAAATAATTTTTTGAAATGCACCGGTGTCCATCAAGACTTATGTGAAATTCTAGAAGTTCTTTTACTATATTTTTAAGCCAAACTTTTTGATGTAAAGTCAAAATGAACTTCAAATAAAAGAAATAAATATCGTTACGAATTTTGTGTAATGAATTTTTACAATAGTGTTAATAATTTATATCTCAATATGTAATACGAATATTTTACTCTATGTTGTATTTATTTTATGTTAATATTGTAATATTCACAAGCACAACGCTGTTCTTTACATAAAAATGGGGATTCAATGGGAGCTTGGAACTTGGATCTTGAAGATAGAGCGTTGGCATTATTTTTGACTACCATTTTGGGGATTTTGGTGACTTTCGCGACCATTTGGGGAGCCAATTCCTGGTGAGTTAACGAACCTTTCGATTCTTCTGAAAATTAGTGGAGAAATCTACCGATATCACGATCTATGACACAAGCGGAATTGTCTCGAGATATCCGTGAGTCCTATAAAAAGGTAGTGCTCCCTGAAGCTAAATATGTCTTGTTTTGACCATGATGAGTCGACCAGTAATTAATGATTACTTCGGCTGTTGAATACGCTGAGTGAGTGCTTACGAATAACCTTTAAAAAAGTACTTGTATTTAAACACTGATAGTTGTGTATGAGCTCCGTAGAAGGTGTGAAGGAATTTTGAGATTTATTAAGCGAATTTGAGTACTGTATCCTGTATTTCAAGAACCTCAACAATAAATTTCCATTACTCCTGAAGACTGATAACATAAACTCCTCAAACTCGGTTCAACGTAACAATATTAATTAAGACTAAGACAGATTTTAGATTGAACATTTTTTTAACAACATCACAATCTAAAGGTATTGCCGATAGACCATGTAATTTTGGACAATGGTTAAGTGAAGGGGAGGACCACTTTGCTGGCACCCCACTTTCTAAATTTCCACACAACACCGACAAGAGAAATTTAAGAGGCAGTATATTTAAAATATATTAGCCCCTCTTCATGGAGTATCTTTAATGGTATTAGGTTTTCAACTCATGACACGCCAGTAACTAGTCCGTTACCATGGCCACCAAGCTATATTAAGTCATAAAATCCAAGTCTTATTGTTTGTGTGATTGGTTGCTTTTAAAATCGCACTGTAAATCGAAACGAGGGTTATCGGTGACGTAATTTATTACCGCTAGAAACATTCCGAAATATACTAAATATTATCTGAATGATTTTGTGTTATTTTAGAAGAAATAAAATTTGATTTTGAGCAGAGTTGTTTTAAAAGCACATCCAATAAAAATAAATATAAAAAAGGTACACCTTTAAGTGTGATATTCAAATGGTTCAAACAAAACTAAGGTATTATACTTAGGAATGGTTGTTATTGGACTTTGGTAGCATTTTTTGAAGTGGAATCCTTCTCTAGGGCCGAAGAAAGAAAATGGACAAAACAGCTGAATAATAATTGAATCGCAGCTCAAAATTTATTTCAATCATGTAAATAGTTACTGAGATATTGAATGAAAAACTGTTGTTGGACCAAGTGCTGGATTACTTCACGTAAGTTATTTAATATTTTCCTTGCTTGAGTCAACAAACAATAAATATTAAATAATCTCAAATACCAATCGAATCCCATTATAAAATGTCTATTATCAATATACTTAACCTCTGGAAAATAAGTATGTTGGTAATCGATATTTTTAAATTAGTAAGCGATCTATGTGAAAATTCTTCTATTTCCTATGGTAAGATAATGTCTTAAATATTTCAGGAACTGCTAGAAGTGACTACTGAAAAGTTGGAGTTTTAGTGCTATATTATAAGATACTCTCAAAAATTGGAAACCAAAAAATAATGTTTTTATATCTATAATTAACAATTGTAATTCTTAATTCTAATATTACTTGACTGAAAAATTTTTTAAAAAATATATATATAATTGTAATTTTAAAATTAAAAAAAAAAAAAAAAACAGCTATAGTTACGAGCAAAAACCTTGAAGACGAAATTCATTATTCTGAAATGTTTTAAATATAAACCTCTCTAACCTGGCTCGACAGTGTACAGACAAGAGTAGCAGGTGGTTTAGGCGTGGATACGAGTGTAAATTTCGCTCTATCAGCCGTCTATGAATAGTCATAGTGGACACTCGTGTGCGGGTTGTCTGATATTGATAACGATAAATCAGAAGCTGTGACAACTGATCTGAATATCAATCTGTCCTCCCAATCAGCTGCGGCCCTAGGTCGACCGCTACCTTCATGACGCTGAAATCTGCCACTGGCCACCCATTCTTGCCAACATCTTTTAATGGCCGCATCACTTCGTCCCGAATGACGAGCGATTCTCCGATTTGTCCAACTTGCCTCTTTCAGTTCGATGATACGACCTCCTTCAAAATCTGACAGCTGCTCGTAATGAGCTCAAATCCTGCGGTAAGTTATTTTTTTAGTCGTTAAAAGGTATCCTAAATCACAATGCAACAGAAATTTCGACGATTAGATCGAGTATCGCATCTTATAGACACCTGGCTGAGTCCGCAGTTCTGATGCGCTGTAGTCTCCACTATTTATTCATTGGACACCAAAATTTAGTCATTTGCAAGTTTGGTCGAAATGTCTTAGGAAACGATATTTCATTACAATCGGGCAACTTCTTGCTGCGTCGTTTTTTGTTTTTTGTTTTTCTTATAAAGTGTATCATACTCAGTTTAATTAACAGAATCGTACAGTAAAAAGTGTTCCTATATGGTAAAATATATGTAAATACTTGATTGTCCATTGCTCTAATTTTATAATTAAACTACTAAAGAATATTTTAGCTAATGCAGTTTAACATATAAACCCCCATTCAACTGTATAAATCTTAACATATATAATTATTTATGCCTTATTCTTCCTAAATATTCCGTCTATTGTTTTTTAATAGACTCATTTTAATAAAAAAAAACTAAAATGGATATTATTGCAAAGCGCTTATGAAATATGTGTCAATTAATTTTTTTGTACATGATTCATATACTGATTGACTTACAACTGTATTCGCTTCTTTTTTAAAGAAATTCTTAAAAGGTGCAATTAGGTAAAAGAAAATATGTTTACGCGAAATGATTATTTCACATAAACATTTAACGTTCAT
The DNA here is from genome assembly GCA_019973955.1 of Trichonephila inaurata madagascariensis. Lineage (NCBI taxonomy): Eukaryota > Metazoa > Arthropoda > Arachnida > Araneae > Nephilidae > Trichonephila > Trichonephila inaurata. The sequence continues at coordinate 89,469 of BMAV01002795.1, forward strand.
TATTGAAGCATGAATTTAAACGAGAACCATTGAATATAATTATGTATTCCACAATCTATAGATATCGCCGGAATTTTATATCATAGATGAGTAAGAAATATATTGTAGGTGCAAACAACGCTCGCGCGCGCGTGCGGCGCATATAATTTCCATTTATCTAGCTTTTTGATTAAAATATTCTCCAGACTAGTGCATTTAAAATTTTAATTTAAAATATTAACTTTTCATAATTTTAATAGCATAAATATTTTCTCTTTTTTATTGAAAATGAATAAAATTTTATTTGTACTTAAATTAATAACTTTTTTTTTTGCATAATTTCAGCTAACCTTTGGAATTATATGATAGAGACTCTCGAATTAAATTACTGCGAAAAATATAAAAGTGAATTGAACAAAATACTTTGGATTCATTACAGGGAGTTTTTTTATTTATGTTAATGAAATTAATCGAGTGAGTAAATATTAACGTCGCACTGTTTAGCCACACGAAGGCTTTTGGCGACGGACCACGTAATTTTGAACCATGGGCAAGTGACGTGGACGAACGACACGTGAGCTGGCACCCCCTCTCCTAACTATCACCCCACACCAACGGGAGGACGTTTCAGCTCTCGGCAGATTTAACGTGTATCGCTGCCCTCTACGGTGGGTCTTTAGTGTTGCTGGGCTGGAGCTCCTGACATGCCTCTTATGATCCGATAACTTAACCACTGGGCTACCGCAGCCCCATGAAATTAATCGAACTACACTCTTCCACTTTTATGCGAAAAAAATACTTAAAGATAATCTTAGAAGATGCAAAGAATATTTATATTTCTTCAATACATATGTTAAATTTCAATAACATTCATTACAAGACTCCGTACCAAAATGAGTAGCTGCAATTCTTATTTAATCATTGAAATTATCATCAAAAATCAACAAACATTTTTAATTTACTGATTTCATATTATCCTGTTTCAAACGAGCGTTAGCATAAAACATTTAAGCAATGTAGGAGAAGAGTTTACAAGAAATATTTATTTTAAGTGCGTAAGAAAATTAATTTCAATTGATTTTTAGTAATGCGTTTTAGTAAATATTAATCATGCTGTTTTTAATTTTTTTTATAGATATGATATTTTTCTCATTTGATCCTTGTCATTAACAATGGAAATTGATACTAGTAGCTAAATGGTTATTGTTGGCGTGATTGACATTGTACATATTGAGTCCTACGCTAAAAAAAAATATCTGTGTGCTTATGACCACATGATGTAATCAAAATTTTCTGATTTATTATGGGAAAAATAATCCAATTGTTTGGATGTATGATGCTTTTCTTTCATAACATTTTTGAATAAGAGTTTTAAGTAGTTCTCTCTCTCCTGCCCATGCATTGGTGGATTTATTTATTTCATCCATTTTCTATAAAGGATAATGTTTAAATAATTACGCATTCTTATATATTTACACATAAGTATACACGATTTATATGTA
>BMAV01002795.1:98786-111557 GCA_019973955.1 Trichonephila inaurata madagascariensis
AACTCGAATCCTATGCTACCTTGATCGACCGCACCGGCTACATTCGATTGTTCTCCCTTTGAGCTCTTCAAATATGTAATTTTATCCCAATAGCCCCATTGCTTCCCCCCTTTCACGTTTTCAAACAATTTTAAAATTTTTTAAATTCCCCATAGCTAAGAGTATTTTTGACCAGTATGGTTCGGAAGTACAAGGACTTGACCTTCCAAGTGTCTCTCCTCCCTGGACAGCATTTTGGCAATATTTTAAAATAACGTCTCTTCAATGTCATTTCCATAATGATAGNGGTCAAAAATACTCTTAGCTATGGGGAATTTAAAAAATTTTAAAATTGTTTAAAAACGTGAAAGGGGGGAAGCAATGGGGCTATTGGGATAAAATTATATATTTGAAGAGCTCAATGGTAGAACAATCAAATGTAGCCGGTGCGGTCGACCAAGGTAGCACAGTATTCGAGTTATTTATGGGGAAGCCTTGTGGGGTTAGCACCAGAGGGGGCCAATTCCATGTAAAGCTCGCGCATACACGAAAATATGGCGTATCTCCAACACTCAAGTCCCAAGCTCAATTTCTTAGGGGAGAGGGGTGAAATTTTTTCAGACCCCATAGGTTTAACATGGGAACATGATATTTTAATGCTTAAGCCCTCCCCATGCCTACACAATGGGAGCCAAGTATATGACTGGATGGGTCTCGACGAGTGGAACAGTTGGTTCAAATCTCAAGTCCGAGACTCAAACAGGAGCTAAGATATTGTGGATTTAAATAAATTTTAAAAGATTATAACAATTAAAAACTATGTATGGAATAGCCCTTTGAGCATGAAATTATAACGAAGAGCAGTTCAAGAGGGATCGAATAAGCCAGGTTTGAATAGACTGTGAGTCTCGGGTGCCGAGATATTGGACAAAAAGCTTTAGAGGGTGCGGGAATGCACCGGGAGGATGTGTCCCAGCAGATCCTAACCATAACAAAAGTTATTACGATCCCCCAAATATCAGTCCCCTAGCACCAAAAAAGTGGCAGATTTTTTTCTTTTCATCATTTCACTAAAACAGTTTGGAGATTTAACTAATTCACTTAATTACAACAGGGAAAAGACAAAGAGAATTTGTTTTAACATCTTTCGTGAATTGATCATCTCCTATAGAGAGTTGACCAATGCCCTAATTTCATCGTTTCCCTGAGACATATAGGCGGTGACCTTCAGGGGTGAAATCATGAGATTCTTTCTCCCCTGTCAATCAAAGGGTCGCACGTACACACAAGTCATCGCCCTCGCTCTCCTCCCCCACCAACGACTCAGTTAATTGCTGTATTTCATACTTTGCCGTTTTCTCATTTGGCATTCTATAGAAGCCTAGGCAATGTATGAAATAAAAATCATTTCATACATTACCGGCTAGTCTTAGGCATTCTATAGAAAATGCCGGATTTCATACTTTGCTGGTAACATACATATTGTACATATTTATATGGCACTTGCACACTATCGCAACAATTGGCCAACGTTCAAAATAACTCCCCAATTTGAGAACTCGAAATTCCCATTTGTCGTAAGCGTTGAATTGGAAATCATGTGCTTCCTTTCATATAATGTAGTCAATACAGTTCAATAATACGTAAGTACCAGTTATATAGCTTATATAACATCGTATACTATGTAATGCAAGTAAAACTTATGCCCTGAGTAACATTTATCTTTCTTAAAATAACGTAAGAGAACAAAAAGAGTGAGTTCGAATTTTTTCATACTTAATGCATTTTTTTCTCATAACCTCTTAGTTGTCATCAGCAATAAAAACAACAAAGTTGAAAACTTTCTTGCCAATTAAATTCATTAAAATTTCTTATATCAATTAATTCGGCACAGTTTTTTGCTTAAATGCTGTCTCTACTTCTTCAAAAAATAGATCTTGTGCTTTGTTTCCTCTTAGCACTAGGCGTGCCATTATTTATACAGTTTTATGGAATTCATCTTCTGAGGGAATACTTTCAGCAATATAATACATTGACTTAACACATTCCATTTGTCATAGCAAACGTAATCTGCGCAACTCATCTTCATTTATATGATGCACTACTATGGTAGTAGAGAAATCAAAGACGCACTCCAGTACTTTCGTATTAGCGTCCCCGCAACAAAATTGGAGCCACGAAAATTGTACCTTGGTACAAAAACAATATAGATTCAACGTGTATTATATGAAAAAATACCAATCAGACAAATTTTGGTGGAAAAGAGCGTGATTCATGTGGAGAAAAATAGGCTGAGATGACGCTAATACGTAAATACCCAAATTCCTTCTTTTTTTCCTTAGTTTAACGATTTTAAGCGATCCATGGACTGTTTCACCAGGTTCTTCTAATACATCTTGAGACCGGTTCTATCTAAGGAACTTCAACTAATCATCTTAAGGAAACTATTCTTTAACTGTTATTTTAGTTTAAAAACAGATTTCAGAAGAGGTGACTTGAGTTTATGCTAATGTAAACGCTATTTAAACCCTGTTATTGGGGTGTATGAGAGTAATCATGATATCTTGAAAAAGAAGAAAGGGAATTGCGACTTGAAAATCTCGCGGGTTGAAATTAATATTCATCTTAACATACTCCCAAAGTTGTGAAAGAAAAAAGAAACGGGTTTGTACCATGCTGCTGTTCGAGAATAAGTTGTATAAGGAGCTATGAACAAAAATTAGTCTTTTTGAATAATCTCGAAAAATAGTTTAAGAATTTGTATTTAAGTTTGCTTCTAAGGATAAGGAATTAGTTGTAAATCGTTCATAAAGTGTTAGATCTTCAATAAAAATTTATTTTTCAAATCATGTCTTCTTCTTCTCCAAACCCTTTTACACCTACGACCCCTGGGTTGCGACAGTAATACCCAAACGTACCCCACCCCCTGAGTTAGCCTCACATAATAGAATTATTCCTGAATTATTATTTTCAGGACAGGAAAATGTACTTGAGTTTTTAACTAATATTGATGATAATATTCAATTGTATGAGATACCCGCCAGTTTAGCTTGTGTTTACCTAAATGGTCATCTCACCGGTAGGTGAATGAGTACACGTAGGTGCAGAGGACAGCGAAGTATTTTGAGCATCTTAAGAAAGCACTGATTGGGAGTTTTACAGTAGTCAGGAATATATCCGAGTTGGAGGCTGAAATTTATGTGTCTATACAAACTAGGGATCAGTTACCGTTAAACTTTGAATATAGAATGTTGAATTTACATAACGTTTAGAATGTGGACATGACGGAGGTGGGGTTCGTATATCATATAATGATGCGATAGTCCCCACAGGTGGTTGAGGTTCCAAATCCAATGAATAAAGTTCACCTTTTGAAATTGTTAGCGAAGTATAAGGAAAGGCACGTGTGTGCCTATACCTATGGTTCAAAAATAGGTGGTAGACAACATAAAAGGGATTAAAGTAGGAGGACTGAAAGACGCACAAATGTCAATTTGTGCATTATGAGCAGTACCATTAGGTAATTGAATGCAAGAGCAGAAAACAACAGTTTGGATAGAAAAATAGTGAAATAGTGTGCTTCTGACATGCTACTACAGGGATTTCACAGACTACGCTTTTTTTGAGGTAATAACACTAGTTTTTTAACATTTGTCCGAAGGCTATACAGCTGTCTTAGATACACATTGCACGTCAACCTCACAACCAGTTAAAATATCAGAAGGAAAAAAACTGTTTTAAACTACTATTCTTGGGGCAAATGGAGGAACAGCGCGTGCACACGCTGTCCCAATTCCAAAACTTTTACTCTCACAACTTCCACTAAGGGCAGTAGCAACTCTTCACAAGATAGTGGATGATGGTATAAGTTTAATGGTTGATGGAGTGCCTGCTTCCCGCAGGGAAGCTTAAACTCCTGTCATGGAAAAATGGGGAGTGAACATTGGTTCGGCTTTACCTTAGCCCTTTGCTGCTTTAAAATAATTATAGTTAAAGATGAAATTAAAAGTTAAAATTAAGAATTTACATGATGATAATAAAATTGCGTGAAAATTTAAGAATCATTAGGGTGTTACGCGGAAAACCCGCTTCGTCGAAATCAGCCCTCGGTCTGAAAATTTGCCCATCGGAAGATGGTGAGTTCGGATAATTTTGAAGATTGCAGTGGAAACAATTAGGAAAAGATGAATTTAAATAAGAATATTTCGAGGACGATTAAAAAGAGGATTTAAATTATATTTTTCAATTCTGGCTATTTCTCTATTATCATGTGAGTCTATTTTTTCAAAGAATTTAATGGCTATTTTCTTGAATACTTCTTTAAGAGTTATGAACTTCAGGGCAGGTCTTAGATCACATAATTTCTCATAAACCAGTCTGCGTTTGTGATAATTCTAATTATTTTATTTGGAGCATTTTCTAAAATTTTTATGTTAGAATAGGCTGCGTTTCCCCAGACTGGACAGGCATAACTGAGAACAGGTCGGAGGATCATCTTATAAACAAGCATTTTGTTTTTAATAGATAAACATAAATTCCGGGCAATTAATGGGTAAACTTTAGCCACGGCAATATTGTGGATGATGGTATATCTACATTAATTTTAAAAACAACAAGATTTATAATAGGACTTTAATAAAAAATATTGGTACTATCATGTGTAATAAGAATCATGTACTTAATAAAAAGTTTTTTTTCCTTAAAATAGATATGCAAACAAAAGTTAAGCGAAACAGAGGCGGTAGCAAGGAAACGGAGTGTTGGATCGAACAATATGACGGCAAGGATTTAGTTTTATAAATGAGTGATCTTTACATTTGTCAAATGTGGATTTCAGTTATAAATTTTCAGTAGTTGTTTCTTTAAAATGTTTAAATACATTTCATTAATTTTAAATTAGAATGTGTGATATAAAGATTAAAACCACAAGGTAGTAAATAGAATGGAAATGTAAATGTAAATTATATGTAAATTATCTCCTCTTATTTGTGTCCTTTATTTCTTGTGCTCTGTGCTGTCTCTAACGCTTTAGGAAAGCTATCCACTGTCATATATTCCTATGTGATTTGCCATCCTTTAGATCAAGGGTCAGTAACCATTTAGCTGTGGCGTGCCAAACCCATCTAACAATATGCTTCAGCGTGCCACTTAGTATAGAATATCTTTCAGAAAATTCGATGCCCCCAATAATTCATGCAGAGCTAGAGGATATAGGTCAATAATATAGATTTATAATTCTATTATGTAATAATTTTGTGTATCACTTAAAGACATTTCTTAACATAAATATAAGCATCATAAAATATAATTGTTTTTTTTCAATTAAATTTTTAAAAAAAATTAAATTGTACCTTAGTTTGATGATTTTTCTTGGATTAGCCAGAAAAATAGTTATTAAAAATCAATAAGAGAACAAATTTTAAAATTCATACATTGTTCACAATAATATAAAAAAACATGAATCATTTAAAGTGACTTAAAAATTTTAAAACTTGAGCATTCTATAAAAGTTTGAAAAAACTTCAAAAATTCTTAATTTTTTTTCGAATTGTAAAATAATGGCTTTTCTAACTGACTTTTTATTTTCAGAAACAACACAATAATATAATTTTAATATAAAATCGAAAATATTTTTTACTGTAACTTTATAAAAAGTTTATTTTTGAAAAAAATGTGCTGTGTAGCCTTAAATCTTGTATCTGATTTCCAAAATTGTATGGTACAACTAAAGACCCGCCGTGTAGGGCAGCGATGCCCGTTAAATCTGTCGAGAGCTGAAACGTCCTCCCGTTGGTGTGGTAGTTAGGAGAAGGGGTCAGGTGTCGTCCACGTCACTTGACCATGGTTCAAAATTACGTGGTCCGTCGCCGAAAGCCCTCTTGTAGCTGAACAGTGAGACGTTAATTTTCAATCAATCACTCAATCAACCAAAATTGTACGGATTGAAATATTCATATAGAAAATCAGAGTGAAGAAATTTTAATAAACAACCGTTATATTTGCCCGATCTAATTTCCTAACGAATTTATAGATCTTTTAAAACTGAGATAACTTCCTTTAAACATTACTTAAAAAATTTTACGTGAAATTATGATTAGATTGTGCAAGGAAACAAACTTGTGATGAGAGAAAAACGTCATGTGAATCATGCTTTAAAGGTCTTTTTACCAATACTTATCAAATGTTGAACGAAAATCAAACTTCGAAACTAAAATAGTAAATAATCCAATAATATAAATCTAGAAATAATTGTATTTTATGCAGAAAGGGGTATGCCTAGCTGTCCTCAAAAATCTTTTCTTTATACTCGAATTGTTTTTTCATGCTCCACGCGCTAACAATAAACATTTCTTTTCTTACGCAGCCCTGTTACTATTTTTTCTTTGAACGACATACTTACAAAATATTTTAACTAAAAAGATGCCAATGAGACTTTTCTCTTGAAATTTATTCGTCTCTTTGAAAGTTTTGTAGACAAAGAAAATGCATATACTTTTTTTTTTCTAATTATGATTTTCTCTCTGCAAATTATAAAAAAAAAAATCTTAAACATACTAGTCAAATGATTTGTCACCTCATTCAATATTTTATACCTCCATCTCTTTTGCTTTGTATATAGCTTATATAACTCATCATGATACTCAAATAGTATGCATCTGACATGGCCCAACAGTGATTTGACAGACTATGCTTTTTGATGTAATTAACATTGGTCAGAAGGCTATACAGCTCTCTTTAAATGATTTCAAATACATTAAATCTTATAACATCATTACCCCTTAAAATATCAGAACATTAAAATAATATTATCAAAGTAAAATTTTCAAAATTCTCTCCTTAGGAAAAATGGAGGGACTACGCGTGCACACGCTGTCCCAATTCCAAAAATTTGACTCGCTCAACTTCCACAACAACGGAAATTATGAGCGGAATAAGCCTATTGGCCTTACAACATTCCTTCACAAAATAGTGGATGTTGGTAGAGCAACATTAAATCTAAAAACAACAAGATTTAAACAAGGATTTTAATCAAAAATATTGGTACTATAACACGTATAATAAAAATAATCTTTTTAATGAAAAATTGTTTTAACATTGCTATGTAAACAAAAGTTGAGCGAAATCGATGCGACTGCAATAATTGGAGAGTCGGATCGAACAATATGACGACAAGGTTTTCATTTAGATAAGTGAATGATCTTCACATTTGTCAAGAGGATTTCAGAAACACAGTTTTTATATATAGCGGCTGTCTTTTTAAAAATATTTAAATACAGTTAGGTAATTTTTAATTAGAATGTGCCCCACATATATATAAAGATTAAAACCCCATGTTTATAAATAGAAATGTACTGAAACAAAATAGAGAATTGCAAAAGTAAATTATGTGCTATCTCCTCTTATTTGTGTCTCACATTTCTTGTGTTTTGTGTCGTCTATACAGTGCTAGGATAGCATTTCTACGACCATGTGATTACTTTGTGATGTACCGTAGTCTAGGTTTACTCCACCTGTTCTGAAAATTTGTAACCGTTGTACTGATACGCCCTGTGTATAACAAAATTATAAATATCACTAATAATGTCTGAGCAAATAGATTGATAAAACGAAGTTTTAGTCATATTTCTACCTTAATATTTCTTTTTATTCTACGAAAAAACAATATAATAGTTTACATCCAGGTGAAAGCTTTCCTTAATATCTGAATGAAATTTGTTATGAAAGTTAATTAATTTGGGAAATATAATGGGTTCTGTTCTGGCTTCTACTAGTCCTCTTGGGGAAAATAATCTTTTTAACTGTGATTTTAGTTGAAACCGCTTTCCGTAGCCAGAGCCCGATCTTACGCAAATGCAAATTTCTATTCAAGTGTCAATCGTTGAGTAGGGGAGGTAATGGTTGAAAGTTTATCCTAAGTGGAAAGCCTAGTGTGAGCTACCGGTAGGGGCACTTCGTAATATTAATTCCGAAGTGAAGGATTCATAGAAAGGTGGGAGGTGCTCACCTTACGTCTGACAATTTAGCAAGTTGGAACCAAAAGCATTCCAGAGAATAAATAAGATACATGCTTATGTATATCTAATAAGATTAATAAGTTTTATTGCTCCTCGGGTTTAGTTATCAGAGTGTATCCTCATAAATTCCTATAGCCCTTTATGTACCGCATTATGATTTACTGTATTTTTTTCATGGAATATTTTTTTTTGGGATCACTACATTGAAAATTAAGGGATATACATAAGCAAAATACTCAAATTCTGAAAATTTAATCCGTTAAAGAATTAATTAATTAAAGATATATAACTGTAAAATTAATTATATACACTGTTCACTTAAAATAAATAGTCAAATCGTTTTTATAGTCTTCATTTACATACGAAAAAAATAAGACACTTACGTTTTGATATTACCTATTTTTTTCGGGACAAAAATGATAATCTTCGCAACCCACTGAAAACGTCGTCAGCTGCAAACGCAATTTCGGCTATAAAACAATTCGCCTTCTCCCTCTAAAATACTCATCATAGAACCCGTGCTGCCATATATGTTGGAAGAGTGAATATCAAATAATTTTCCTGGTAAGTATCGTCAGAATATTAGTAAAAATGGTTATTCTATGTAATTTTAAAATGAGTGGTACTTATAAGTACCGCCGATACATAAAGGGATAGGGGCTAAAGCCTGAATCAGAGTAGTTAGTTTTACATCTTATCTGTTTCTTACTCGAACACTCTCACACTCACGACTAACGGGTTGTAAAAAATGAATTTTAACGAAAAATGACCTTGTTAGCAATACCATGAAAATGATGCATCGCAATTCAAGAAACAGTTCTAATATTTTAAATCGCTTTTCTATATCTCATTTATTCAAAAATGTTTCATTGATTATCTGAACAATGGGACAGTATATTTTTCATCGGATTTTCCAGATAATATATTAAAACAATGAATTATTTTTTTAATGTTTCAATGTTTTAATCTCGAATATTTCAGAAATGCTGCAATTAAACACTTAGCAAATACATTAAGCCTATTCAAATTTTGAATTTAATAAAACAAATATTTAATATTCAGAGGGAGAAATATCAGCATTTATTACATAAACTCTTTTGGCTCAACTTCACGATTTATTTTACTTTCATAAAGAATAATTGAATAAATGTTTTTTTTAAACAAAAGTTAAAACTTTGAAAGTGAAATATTGGTGATAATTGTGAAGCTAAATTACTTATAAAATTCAAACCAGTCTTTTTTTCACTCGATATAACAATTCTAACCAAGATAATCTACTTATTTTTTTAAGAATATTTTCATGTAATTACGTTGACCATTCTACGATTCCTTTGTATAATTACGCAGATTAAGTGCAGTTAAGTGTTTTATAGAAAGGCTTAAATAATTATCAGATTCGAGGGTAAATGTTTCTCACAGGCTGCAGCCTGTGACTTAAATGGAAGAAGGCTTTTAGGTCTGAGTTTAAACTCTTATTCTTAATATTAAATCAGAAATTATCCTGCATAAAAAAGAGGTTGCGATATAGATAAATAAATTTGATCTCAAATTAATATCCCGATATAGTGGAGAGAATTTGATTACTACAACATATAAATGTGTCTTCTGAGACATATAGGATTGTTCACAATATTTGAGATTATTTACGTGAGCAACGTTAGATTGTTGTCATACGATGTTCACTTAATCCACACTTACACAAATTATCTTGTCTTTGTTTTGATTTGATTTGAAACAATCTAATGTGTGAACTAAGATGAACTTCTCAGGAGACTTGATCTATGTTTCGATCCCCTGATCCTTTATCTTGAGACTATGATATTGCTGGTGTTGTTAGTTTTGCTTTTTGGAGGAGGAGTGGCCTTATTAAGGTAAGAACCAATGGGGTGGCTGGTTTCCGTTACTGGAATTGAGTATTGTTATTGGTTGTTGAGTAAACGTACTGAGAATTCAATGTGTGAAAGGTGGTTTAAACTTAGACTGTGATGTATTTTATTTCACTTAAAAACAAAACTTAAAACAAATGAGGTCATGAATTTCCTAAATATAACAATGCACATACCGTTCATTTAATTAACATAATGAACACAATTTTATTTTCAATAAAATCTCCATTTATTAGTTATTTAACATTATTTGTATGATTACCAATATTTTTAATAAAAACAACTGCATAAATATGGTTGCTAGTGGTTGCACAGATAATTCAAGCATTTTTCTCAAGCTTGAAGGGCTTTTTCTTGTGCTGTTAGCAGTACATTGCATTAGATTGAATTTCGTGTTCAATCAGAGTACAAAATGTTTAGAATAGGGGTTGTGTGTACCTACATTTTATCTAAAAAGGAAGTTTTCACGGATTTTTTTTTTTACCTTGGCATTCTGCTTAATTCTTGTGAGTAATAAACGAGCAAAATAAAAATTACTTGCTTCTATTTAGAGCTGAACACCATTATCTTGGGAACGAGGAAACTTATTACAATAATGTATAATTAGTTGCAACACGTATATTAAATTGGTTCTTTGAGATACGTTAAATCGTCTTAAGTGGCCCAGGATATTTACTTCCTATTTTTGTAGTTTGTGTGTTTCGCATATAGATTAATTTTGGTTCATCCAATTTTTTTTATAACCTGTGGATCAGCTGAGAAGTTGAGCTGAGGTAAGTGTTAATCATCAGGTAGAGATGGCTGAAAAGTGTGTGAAGTCTGATCATGTGCTCACTTCGTCACTTGGCTGTAAATCAAAACTTCGAATTCCTTCGTCAACAGCTTTTGTGTAACTTCAAAAAATCCGATGATAAAATACCACCAAGCACAACCCATACCTTAAAAGAAACATTGATCAGTGATTAACAATCACATTTGTGTGTAAAAAAAATAAACCTACATTAAATTCGTTATAAAAATCACTAACGAAAATTATGAAGGACTTCAACAGATTAAATAGATACACTTAATATATTTAACTGCATGTATATAGATATTTAAAGTTCAGAATAGATATTTTTCCTATTCGTTTATCGCACTAGCCTTTTCACACAGTTTTTTTTACAAATTAAGAAACTTTTGGATATTTTATCTCTCTTACATATTAATAGATACTTAAGAAATATATGTTTAAATATAAACATGAATTCTCAATTTTAAAACTAAAGACATTTAACTAAAAATCTTTTGAAATAAAAACAGTTCGAAATAAAACTAAAAAAACAATTTCTTCTAGATACCGACAATTAGCGCCTTATTTGCCCTGTACAGCTGCTTTGTCCATTTGCATTTAAGCTTAGTGACTAAAATTTTATTAACGCCGCAACAAAAAAGCATCATGAAAACTATTAGTGACAGACTTCGAAATTAAAATAAAAAATACCATACAAACATTCCGAGTAAAGTTTCTATTATTCATAGTGCCCCTTACCCTGCAAAATTGTTATTTTTTCATATAATATTTTTTTGTTAATGCTAATTAAATTTATTTTGCTGGTAAATCTGCAGTTAAGTCAAATTTTACGAGGAATACTTGTATCAGTGGATTAGATATACTGGAAATATATCGGATAAAACATTTTATGTTTTGCTGTATTTTTTTTTTCAAACTTCTTTCAGGTCTATCTTAATGAGGCTTACTAAGACAGTGTTTCTCAAACTGTGGGGCGCGCCTCCCTAGGTGGGCGTCATAACCCTACGAAGGGGGGGGGAAAGACTCTTGAAAAGTTGAAAAAAATGTTCTTTTAAAAATTATTAACTTACTGAAAGTAAGCAAACAAATACATTCTAACATAATAAAAAATAAAATACACATTTATAATATAATACACTTATAAATGTATCAGTAGGGCACAATCTATTTTATAATTAACTTAACAATACTTATAATTAAGGACAAGTTTAATAATTACCAGTGGCCCTATATAAAATTATATGCCAACATTAACACACTTATCTTTATAATTTGTACGGTTTATAATTAATCTCTTAAATGCCGATTAAAAATTATGTGATTCACTCTCCAATGCCCCGTTTAGCACGTGTGTAAGCGTATATGTATATCACTTAATTTTTAATGTCGTGAATAAAAAAAATATTGCATGAAAAAAACTGCAGTAAATCATTATGTGGTAGATAAGGGGTTAAACAATAAATACAGCTCTTTTAAAGTAATTCTCCACTTTTAAGACTCAAAGTAAGAATTTGTAATTTCTTCTATTTGCTTTTTTTATCATATCTTGTTTGTACTACAAAAAAACAACATGTCATAAACTTGAAACAGTTTTGTAACTTAGAAATGAAGTAACATGTTTTGAAGTAAACTCCCCATTTAGAAAAAAAGCATGTTTTGCCAAAAATCATAATGATACTTTCTTTGTATTTCATATGGTTTATCTACATCCTAATTTTTCTTCTTTTTTTTAAATTATACGTCTTATTTATCTGAATATTCCATTTTTTTTTTGAAAAAACAATACTTTCATTAATGTTGAAGCTTGTTCTGGTTTGCGGGCTAAATGTATATGATGAATATAATTAAAAACTTGCCACATATTTCAAATTTAAATACTTCTCAGCTTGATTACGATAATATATAAATAACGATTAAATTGAATTTAAATATATGTGTATTTGTAAATTATTGCGTTAGAACACAATGAAGTAAAGAAAAACAAAATTGAGAAATTAAGAAGAAATTAAACTGACTTTTGGAGCAACACCTTTTGAATTAAAATTTTATAATGGAAAAAAACCCATCATAACACCATTGGCGAAACATCAAAAATAAG
>BMAV01002796.1:0-46934 GCA_019973955.1 Trichonephila inaurata madagascariensis
TTTAAATTTTTAATAATTTTTAAAAATTACGTATTGTCACCCAAAAACGGGGTGCGTATTTAAAATTTCAGCTCAAATTAGGGCTTTAAAATGTACTTTATTAACGATTCAAAATTTGAAGAAGGTATAGAGAGATTGTGAACTAATAGTAGGAATTTAATAAAATTTAATTAATGAATTAATATTTAAAAAAAAAAACTGTGTATTAACATTAATAGTCATTCATAGTCAATTTTAAAAAAAATGTTTGAGAACTTGAATGGTTGAATAGAAAGTATTTTATTAACATTGAAACTTTAAAACCAGATATATTTATAAATAAATGTTTATATATATATATATATATATATATATATATAGAGAGAGAGAGAGAGAGAGAGAGTGACACACAACGACCAGATTAAATTTAAAGGGTATGCATTTATTTAGGGAATTATCTACAAGGGAGGGCAAAAAATTTAGAAAAAAGTTATCGGGTGGTTGGATTCCACCAGGCGTCTCGTCGCTGCCTTCGTCTCGCCCCTTTCGCGTCCTCCCTCTCTGTCTTCCCGCACAATTGTCCTATTCGTCCGTCTGTCGCCTTTATCCTCGAACCGCCTTGTCCGCTAGGTGGCCCCTTCTTGGCCTTACGTCTTTAAAGGGAATATAGAAGGGTATGATAACGTGCACATCCATTCCTACATATATATATATATATATATATATATATATATATATATATATAAACTATATATATATATATAAAATTATATATATATAAACATATATACATATATATACATATAAACATATATATATATATATATGTATATATAAACATTAGATGACATCACATGTTTAATAAATTAATAATATTATATTGTTTTAAATCTTCCTGCGTTTGTCTTGTAATTCTTTATTTACTATAAAATTTTATATCAATATTTATGGTTTTTTAAATGTACATATATATATATAAATATATAGACTTTATATTATTCTATCATAATTTACTAACTTTACTTTTATGCAGTACTGCTTTTATTCTCGTTGTATTTGGCGGGAAACATAACATATTGCTAAACATAACATACTACGTACTTTCTTGCATTGACTTTAAATATATACTAGTAAATATTAGCAGGCTATAATTTTTTATCGTTATATTTAAATGGGATAGTGTATTTTATTTGTAATATTAAAATTTCTCTTAATAATATTCTTTCTTTTCCCTTTGGCTCAGTATATAGGCAAATTACAGGTGAAGGTTGGCTAGTCCTAATACTTGTTTAAACCTGCAATCTTAGTTCCGAAGGCCAGGTGTTTGTTATTGTACTCCTGAGACTAATACTTCCTATCTTGACTAGTTATACTTAGGTTTTAGCTATTTGTATATATTTATGGATTATATATGTAGGGGTGTATTTTATCTATACAAGTGGGGCTTTTCTTTTGTTGTCTAGGGGTAAGTCACTATGTTCTGGATCTTGATATTCAAAGAAATAAGCAGATAAGTAAATTATGGTTTAATGAAACATTAGATTATTTCCAATTAAATACTGATTACAACTTTATGAGTTATTTCACGGAGCATACTCTCAATCGTCGCTAAGCCTCGCGACATCCACGTTGACGAAAAACGTGACACCTCGTTCGTAAGACGGAGCTTGTCCCTCAGACGTCTCTGTCGCTTCCTGTCACTTTTTCTTCTCCCGCAAAACCCACAGTTCCCGGAGGAGGGAATGCGTATATTTTCTGGTAGCGCCCTCTATTGGTGAGGTTGTAACCTCAGTGATCGGAATATATTTATATTCCCTAATACTTTAAATCATACATATATATATATATATATATAGGGAGGGATTTAATAGTAGGAATTGAAATAGAAGTTTTTACTTAGCAACCGACAAAAATTACATGAAATAAAAATAATTATTTAATTGATCTGGGTTTGTAAAAATTGCTTACCATTAACAGTTACCATTCTGTCACAAATAGTGAGAACGGTAACAACCACTTCTTTATTTAAGGAGTTGCGGTGTAAATCAACTAGATCAGCGATATTCAACCTACGGTCCACCGGGCCTTCTTAAGTGGCCGGGTCATAGCATATTGCTCTGAGCATATTTATGGAAATTTGGTGGGAAATTTTTTGTTAAAGAAATCAAGCATATCAATTTTCTGTCAATGTCATATGGATGCGAATTGAGATTTTCTTTCTGATTAGTGATAATACATAACAATGAGGGAGCGACCATTTTATGAGTGGAAATAACTTTTAACTATCTTTCGTATCTGTCAAACGAAAAATATTCGAAGAAAATAGATTGTTTCAAGACGCTTGGGAGTTTGACTATTTTGTAGTGAGAAACAAGCAAGGTTCAGTAATTATTTAATTTGTCACGAAAGTGTTGTATTTATAAAATACCAAAAAATAATAATCACATTCAAAGACACATTTCCTCGAAGATCTCTTTCAAGAGGTGATAAATAGGTTTTTTTGAATAATCTTTACAACAGCAAAAAAGTGTTTTGTCGGTGGTAATGTCACAGTGGTAACAAAGGCACCCTATGAAATTTGTTATATTATTGGTAATCATATGAAACTATTTACTGATGCAGAAATTGTGAAAGAGTGATTCTTAAATGCTTCCAATTTAGAAAAATTTAGTGACAAAAATAAAAAAATATAACAAATAATAATTAAAAAAGCAAAATAGGTGCTTTAATATTTTGATCAATTTCCATATTTTAAATTTTCTATTTTATATCGGTTTTAAGGCATTTCTTCCCCCTCCATGAATTCTTATGCTGCGGCCGGAGTGAAATAGCCATCATATGCATGTGGTCCGCGTAAAATAACTAACATATGTATGGGGCCCGGCAGAAAAAAAGGTTGAGTACCCCTGAACTAGATAATATCGCGAGATTCAGGACGACTGATATATAAATCTATTCCACTGAACAAACAAGGGGCAAGGGCCTCTTAAGGCATGGCACAACTGTACCCGGACCTTGGGCTCAATGTGGGCCTTGTCTCGTTCTCGACTCAGCCATAATAAAATCATGATCCGTATAATTTAATGCTTAAATTTTATTCTCGGGCATATTCTCCGAAAAACCAGGAATTTCGAAATACATGTCAACTGGCTGGACTGCATTATTATGTCATCTCCGTCGTCCGTGCCTAACAAAGGGGTGTGCACGACTAAGGAAATTCATTTGGGCACGAGAGTTTGTGTATAGTAGTACTTCTTTAGAGTGTTCAACCCCAATGTAATAGCGTCGAATGGCTAGTCAATTCGGAGAAAATAGCCTTCGAAATTCATGCTTAGCTGTAATACAATTAAAGTTTATTACATCCAGCGACGCAGTGGCATAGTTGGTAGAGTACCTGTTTACCATGCGACCGGCCAAATTTCAAGACACGCGAACCGTTTTTTTTTTTTTTAAATTCATTTAATTATTTTTACAACTAAATAAATTTATTTTAAAAAGGTTTATAAATATTAAATGATATTTTAGATAATTATTTTGAAAAGAGTATAATAATTACTGTAATTATATAGATATTTATATTATATTTTACTAATATAATTAGTAATAAATTATATTTATTATAAAAATATATTATAATAAATATTAAATGATATTTATATAAAATTAGTTACAAATAGTTTTATAATATGAAATACAATATATTATAAGCAAAATATTATAAAAAAAATTATAATAATACACTCATGGACAAAAAAATTAGCGCACCAAGAAATAATTGCGGGATCGTAACAATACTTAGCATGACGGTAAATGTCGGGGAGATATGCAAATGATTAGAAATGCGGCGTAATAACGCATTACGTATAGACGGTACAGGGCGTTTAAAGTCGTTCTCCGTAAAGTATAAAACAGGAAACCAAAGCTTGTTTGAGTGTGCTGAATCATTTACAAAGGAAGAGCTGAGGGAGACATGCCAGTACGCCTTTTTTGAAGACAATATGAGCAGCTGTCGAAGTTTGAGAGGGGGGAATCATCGGCATGATGGAAGCTGGGTGGTCAGCTAGGCGAGTAGCTCGTCAATTAGGTCGCCCTGATTGTGTTGTGAGAAGGTTTTGGGGACAAGTGGATCTGAGAAATGTCATTTACACGAAGACCATGCTCAGGACGCTCTCGGCATACCAATCGTTCAGAAGACCACCCCATCGTAAGAAATGCACGCGAACAGCCAACTGCTTCATCGGCCGCCATCCAGGCACAGGTAGCATCTTCACTAAAGGCCAATGTGTCTTCTCGAACCATACGAAGGCGCCTGATTCAAAGACATTTGGGATATCGGCACCCATTACGTGTGCTGCCCTTGACGCCCACCCATCGACGCCTCCGTTTGGAGTGGTGCTGCGCATGAGGAAACTGGACTACAGCGGAATGGAACCAGGTCATCTTTAGTGATGAATCCAGATTCAATCTCAGCAGTGATGGCAATCGTGTTCGTGTGTGGAGACCCGTGGTGAACGCCTCAATCCTGTCTTTGCTTTACAGCAACACACCGCTCCCACAGCTAGTGTAATGGTATGGGGTGCCATTACCTACAATACACGGTCCCCCTTAGTATTGATCCGTGGCACCATGACAGCCCAGGGGTATGTCTATGACATCCTGCAACCACATGTGTTGCCACTCATGCAATGGCTACCAGGAGCCCTTTTTTAAATAGACAACGCTCGGCCTCACACAGCAAGGGTGTCACAAGACTGTCTCCACACTGTTACTACCCTTCCTTAGCCTGCCCGATTCCCAGATTTGTCTCCAATTGAGTATATCTGGGATTATTTGGGACGGCGAGTTGGGCATCTCACGAGTTGGAACGAACAAGAGGCAAGGTTACAGCAAATATGTAACGAAATGTATCAAGACATCATACAGAACTTGTATTCCCCAATGCCCGATCGTATCGCATCGTGCATTCCACTAGAGGGGGTTTAACAGGGTATTAAATCCTCCGTACTTTTACCTATTTCTCTGAAATAAAGGATCCTTTTTCTTTGATTTTTTAATCATTTTACTTATATCAAATTAATCATTACATATGTAAAATTTTGTTTCATTTTGACGACTCCTTCTTAAAGCGCTATTTTTTTTTGTCAATGAGTGCATATAAAATATATTAAAATAATTATTTATAAAAAATTACTGTATAATTAATATAATAAAAATAATATATATTTTATATTATTAATTTAGTTGTTTTATAAGTTTAAAAAATATTTAATGTCTTTTTCTATGTAATTGAAAAAATAATTAAATGAGGAATTTAAAAAATGAAACGAAAAAAGAAAAACCGTTCGCGTGACTCGAACCTTGGTCGGCCACGTTGGGAGCAGGTACTCTACCAAATATGCCACTGTGTCACTGTAGGTAATTAAAATTTAAATGTATAAAAGTTGTAAGTAAAAGTTGAGCATGAATTTCGAAGATTGCATTCTCCGAATTGTTTGGCCATTCGACTCTATTACATTGGGGGTTGATCATCCTAAATGAGTGCTACTATTACACGAAGTCTCCTCCCCAAATGAATTTTTCTTAGCCGTGCCCTCCTCTTATAATCCTAGGCCTACCCACATACACCGTCATCACTCACTTAGCCGAATGGTGGCAGTCACTCAAGTCAGTTTATGTCTTGGTTTGTGAGACTGTGAGTCACGCACAGCTATGTGTTAAGAGGCCCGAGGTCTCACGTTCCTGGCAAATAATGTATCTCATTTAGTCTGACTGATCCTAATATATTCATTAAAATATTAGTAAATGCACTGTAATGTGATGTATATAGAAATTGGGAGAATGAGATTCAACATCAGGTAGTGTCTTGATCATAAAACCCAACGGCGGGCAACCTCTTGGTCCGTGAAAAACGTTTGTTAGTCAGCAAAAAAAAATTGGGACATTATTTACATTTTTATGGTGATAGAGTTCTAAAAAAATTATGCGTACGTATATATTAGGGAACATGAGTAACCAACAGTATAATGGAATAGGAGTAACCAAAAGTATGATGGAATATGAGTAACCAAAAATATGTAGAAATATGAGTAACGAAAAGTACAATGGAATATGCGTAACCGAAAATATAGTAGAATATGAGTAACCAAAAGTATAATGGAATATGAAGTGTCAAATTTTTTAAAAAAAATTAGCACTATGTTTAGCGAATTTTTTTTCTGGGTTAAGTGACTTTGAGCTACATACGCAAGTGTATCTGTTGACATTTGAAAACAAATGTTGGTAACCGAGAATTTTTTTTCCCATCTCGAAGAAATTTCTTCAAAATGTTGAAGGATGCAAGGAAAACTGGTGTGAGTGCTGAAGAGAATCCCTTCCGTTTCATTAAGAAGGGGAGTTATCTTGGATGCTAATACCTCTCCCCACACATTATGAAAGGAATGTGGTTCTTTATGATTGAAAAACTAATTAAATTAATAGTTAAAAAAATTAAGTAGCAAATAAAAGCATCCCCTATTTAAACAATTCTAAGCCGTACCCCGAATTGTCAAAATATTTTTTTTAAAAAAAAAATTGTCATCGTTTCTACGCCACACATCCGATTTTTTACTCGTTTTTGAGAAAAAAATATGTAAAAATTTGTAAAAAGTTCATCTGTATCCCATACTTAAAAATTTTTTAAAAAATTAATGAGAAATAATAAGAAATATATAGTACTTGACCAGTATTAAATACTTTCAAATACTTACAGGGACCTATAATTACTCTAATCGTCAGTATCATGCTTCGAAAATTATTCGTCTCTCCCAACGTCAGCACTGACTTACGGCGTAGCCATTTACCCACACGTTGTCTGTCGTCTTCCACACCAACCAATGCATTTGTTATGCAGCATTTTTTAAAGAGAGTGCATTACAGAAGAATGCAAAAGAATTATAAAAGTATGTTGAGCATTTACAAGCAAAAATTATATCATTTGTTTTACGCCATCGACGTATATTTGTTTCGTCTGTGCCAAATTTTTAGTGGCCACTACTGTGTGTAAGTGGGTTTTTTTTGCATACAAAATTACCTCCCTTTTCATACTTGTGTCATAGTAAACTCGTCTTCATGCTATTACCGATATCTTTGATGTTTATGTGAACATAGAAAATGTGTACAAAAAATTTCCTAAATAGGAACAGACAAAGATGTTAGGATGTGCAGCTGAGTGGGATAAGTTATCGATGCAAGTGAGCCAGAATGGAAGGCTACTTTTTTCCTTTTTAAAGGTGTTGAAACTCAATTTTCCCCATCCAAAAATTTTTTTTTTTTGCTTTCGATTCTAAGCAACATCCGATTTTCAGTAGTCTTGACACTGGAGAAATGTTCCTGCTTAGATTCGAGTAAATACAATATCCAAAAATAACAATCATAGATTAGTAGAATTATTACCATATTCTATTCTGTTATAATTACTTACTTGTAAAAAAAAATATGTTAGAGCGTGTAATAAATTTATTTTCTCTCAATAAAATAATTAATTAACATTTTTAAATTATCTCATATTGATCAGGTATTAAAATTTAAAACTTGCGTAAAAATTCTCTTTTAAAATTTAGGATATATTGTAAAAATATAATGCGATACAATATTGTAAAAAATTTTGTACGCATATATTTTGCTTTAACATTAATATATAATTATAATAGTTTAAATTGAACACAAGTATTATTCAGCTAACAAAATAGCTTTAAAAGTAATAATCAAATATGATATATAGAGAAAAATAAGTATAATTCTATGTACTAGTTTGGGTGGCAGCCAATTGTATTGCAAGGTATAAACTATGGAAACGCGTAATGTGCATTCCTTCTGATCCCAAAGGAAACATCTCGTTAAAAAAGAAAAATGAATATTCTTTATTATTAAGCTATACACAATAAGGGAGGCATATTTAAAATACTTTTTCAATTTCTTTGTAACTTTTTTGACAAAACCGGAAATCATTTCAGAAGCCCCTAATTGTAAGAGTACAGTTGGAATTTTGAAATAAACTTTCAATTGAAAATGAATCAAAAGTCTGAATAGATTCCGCATTCTTACCAAATGGATTTAAAATATTCTAAAAGATGTAAAAAAAACAGAAGATAAAATTCCTAAGGGTATGTGGATATTAATGGTGTAAGATCAGATTACTGTAATAAGAGGCTATCAACGCTATGATACATCGAAGTTTAATTTTTCGAATATGACTTACTTCACTTTGGAAGTTTGTAATCCGAATTTCATATAGGATATAGTAATACGCCAAAACAAACGAAATTTAGGAATAAGTTTCATTATATTCTTCGTCTTTAGTAGTTATTGACTGAAAAAGATTGGAGAGAATCAAAATACCCGGAACTCATCTCCTTTTGGACCCCCAGGAGAAAACGTAACCTGAACAACTACGAAAAGAACTACGCTTCGTCTAATGACTTCAGAAATTTTTCTGCAAAAGCCGGGTTGGAAGTATACGATAATTGTTGAATGTTTATCAACTGAAATTATCTCGTTTCTTTCCCGGGACTCTTTCCTTTTTCCCTTCCTGGTTTTTCGTACACTTTTTTTTTTCTCTTTTTATTATTATTCTTAGCCGACTTCGAAAAGTTTCTGGAAGGAAAAAAGTTTCCGGAGAAAGTCTCCGTCTTCAAAGCTAATGATCTCTGCAAAGATGATAGGGAAGTTTTCTGACCTTATCAGCCAGAAACCAGAAGTTAGTTAGCTGCATATGCAGGATCAGAGGAGACTGGTGGTATCTAATTTCCTCTCATCAAGCCTGACTTGACTAGGCGGCAGGTCGATGCTAGGCTGGGAGATACTTAAAGGGAAGTGTTTATTAAATATTGGTTTCAAACTCCAAAGAAATGTCAAAAGGTTACAAAAACAAGACCGTCTTTTTTGGAATTTTGTGCTCCACTTTTACAATTTTCCTAGATTAAAGCTCTCGGAAAGAAGCTTCTGGAATTAAAATTAACCATGCCTAAGAACGAAATTTTTAAAGAAAAAATAATTAATCTAGAGTAACCATATTATAATAGAATTTCTTCCAATTTCCATTATTTAAAAATTTATTATCCTTGAAAGTTTGAGAGAAAAAAATCTTTTAGAAAAGTGTGTAGTTAAAATTTAATTAAATTTTTATTTATTTTAAGCGATTAATATCTTATATTGAGAATCTTTAATTTTAATAGCAATAGATAAGGGAGACACTTTTATAAAATGTCGTGTATGTAAAATGACGATTTGGGATTACAGCTGTTTTTCAGGCTTCAGAGCTAGTAGTATATATGTGGTTATATATTTTTATCAGTGTTTAAAATGGTTATTTTTGCAAATAACGTAGAATGCTTTCAAAATGTTCTCCCTTTTAAAAAGCTCTATTATAATGTAATATTTTGCCTGTATATAGCCTCGTGACCCTCCAGAAGCTCACTAGAATTTTTGAAATATATAACTTAGAAGTAATATCCATATTTATCAACAGAGGGGAGTAAATTTTAAGAAAAAAACCTAATAATTATTTCAATGGATGGTAACCTGAAACCAGCGTGATTTTTCATGCGTTCCGAAGCTGAGCCTCTGTAGAGAGGTCTGAGATATAGACAGGCAAAATATTATTATAATAGAAGCATTTTTCACAAAAAGAAAACATTTTGAAAAAAGATTACTCTAAGTTAATTTTTTGCCAAAATATTGTATTTAAATAATTTTTTGTCAAAATGTCCTCAGAACAATTTTATACATGTATTCTAATCTAAGTGACACTAAATATCATGAAAATTATCCATTTATGCGATTTTTTAAAATCACGGTTCCGAACGTAGTCGAATACCTTAAGCCTTGGATAAAATAAATGTTAAGGAAAGGCATTTATTTCCGAACATATCGTTACTAATATTCTGTTTCTATTTCAGAAACAAAAACAAATAAATAAATATAAATATAAATAATTAGTGACGGCTAGATTTAAGTTCTTCATATATCATATTCTATAATTGAAATTATATTATACCAGTATTGCACCAACAAACAACTATATACCAATTTAAATGCTAGAATTTTCAAGATAGTTATATAAAGATACTAGCGGTTACCCGTTCGCCTCTCTGGGTCTTTCATATTATTATATACGTATATATACTGTTTTTTTAAGTTATTGGTATGTAAGTCTTACCATAAAATTTTCAAACGTATTGAAAAGTATTCTTATAGCCCTCGCTCTTAATTTATAAGTAAGGGACCTGATTTAAAAGTTATCGGATTTCTACGAAACAAAAAAAGCAAGCACTAAGTTTCAAATTAGAAAGTCTGAGACATAGCTATCCCAGTGATGACCATGCTTGCCGGTTCCGCGTAAAGCCTGGGGAGGTGTGATTATCAAAAATGATGTATATGTTATAGGTCTGACACAAATCTTATTAAGAGCTAACTTATACTACTTTCAAATTTAACTTGACAAATTTAATTAGAAAGGGAGAGTCAAGCCCAAATTAAATCACGTATTTAAGTCAGATCACGCAACTAGATCCTCTATCTCACTATCATAAATACTCCTATTCCTCCACGCCCTATATCCATTATTACCTTTTTTCAGTTCTGGGTTCCTCCTGACCTAGAGAATACGGTCCATGCAAATCCTTAATACATGAAGATTCTTGATCCGGCAATGCAGCCAATTTTGACCGCAGATTTCTCACACTAAGCTTTGTCACGCTATCGATCAGAATAATTCCACACACATCTCTGAGCCCGCCGCGCTATATCTAAGCTTTGCCACGATATCCTTATAGTATATCTCATTTGGCTATTATCATGATCGCTTATCTTCTGGTATTGGGTTGAAAAAAGCTCTTTTGCCATTATTCGTGGCCGTCAAAGAACATAGGAGTCATGTTAATCAGAAAGACGCGAGAGACGTCACAACCCTCCAAGAAAAACGTGATTTACTTAAGGGTTCTCAATGCCCTTAATAGCGTTCAAATCTCTTATTTCTAAATTTCGCTTCTGAGTTTTATTTGGAATTTTTAATCTTAAATCTTCATTTTAACTTTTATAATTTCCAATATCTATCTTGACTTTTTAGACCAATGTAATTTTAATCTATGCTCTAACTTTCTTATAATTTCCAAAATTCTTATCTTTGACTTTAATTTTCATTATCTTAGAATTTTAATATTATTCAATTTAATTTTAAACCCCACAATAAATTTTTACTCCAATAACTAGCCAACATTAATACTACTGCTTAATTTGTGCCTACTCTCACTTCTTTCACATTTCGTTACTTAAAATATTTATACACTTAAAAACTATTATTTTGGGTGCGCAGACCCAATCTAACACTGCATATGGAGTTGGTACTTCTGCTCCCTTTCTAACAGCCTGGAAACACGTTGAAGCTATACTTTTTCAAGATTTTCAGGGTCAGTCTCCCTGAAATGAAACTATTTGAGTCTCTATTTCCATAATATTAATCAATTTCACATATATTATTTATATATCACAATAAATTTTTTATCTCCATCCCCACATCTGGTTTCAACAAAAACTCCCAATGAGCCGCAAGTGCAGCGCTGCTGGCTATTATTGTTAGTGCCTTGACTACGCCGCGTTTTCCCTGAACCAGATGCCTCATAATACGTAACAATACAACAACATATATATATACAATATTATTATACAATTACAAACATTTTTCAATAAACCATTATAACAAATAACCAAAGGAATTTCGCATCTCACGAAGTCATACATCGAAGTAAAACAAATGTGTGAATACAAATGTTTTTCAGAAAAAATTTTTAACAAGTCAAAGTTCCAAATTAAAATGAACACTCATTGTAGTGTTTGACTTGGCTTATAACTTTTAAGCAATCGCCTGAGATTCTGCAGTCATTCCTCCGACCACTTGTTGGAAGATCATAAAAATGAAACAATACAACCTGATTTTTATATTCGGTTCCCCACATTCACGTTCAACGATGAGGTGTCATCACTCTTCATTCCTTGGTTGTGTTGAATTTTGTTGTAAGGCTTGTAAATCTCCCTTGTCGTCCTTTCCTTGCCTTCCCAACTGTGTTCTTGGCTGGTCGGGGTTCTTCTGTTCTCCGTCGCCCAAATTGTAGCTCTTTTTTCATATAGAACCTTCCTAAGCTGATTCTCTCTCTTCGCTTTTTTCTATCTCTGTAGTCAGTACTAGATGACATTTGTCTTTTATTATTACTATTATTATTACCCTTTCTTTGCCACTTTCTTTGTGGTCCACTTGTCCCCGACACACCTTGATCTTTTAATACCTCTATTATATTTAAACTTTTGTTTTATTTTCATTCCCTAATGAATTAGGTAGTGATCTGACCAGTGATTTGTTTTATGGGTCCTCTGTATTTTATATTGATTTGGATTGGTTACCAATCCCTTTTGCCTCTTAACCGTTTTCACCGCAGATTTTTTCTTTTTCCGCGAGTTGTGACTCATTTAATCCTTGGTGTACTTTTTCCGAAGTACTAGTTTCCCTGACTTGATCTATACTATTTGGGATACCTGTTCCTCTAATTCGACCCGTCACATTCCCCGCAGACGATATATTCTTATTTGATCTACGTTAACCGTTAATCTTTTTCCCGATTTCCATATTACAATATTATTAAAGTTCTTAACTTCTAGACTCTATAAGGTCCCTCAAATTTTTGTTTAAATTTAGCACATACTTTTGTTAGCTGCCGAACTTTTACAGGGTGTGTTTCCAATAAAACCCAATCATTTACCTTATTTTATGTCCTTTCTACGTCTATTATAATATTTTCCCACCTTCCTGTTTACTCCTTTTCGTACTTAGTCTAGCTTTAAAAGCTTTTTCTGTATATCTTGAATTTGAATTTAGAGCTTCCCGATATCAGTGCACATTTTAAATGGTAATCAATTTTCGACCTGTACAATACCCAGCTGGTGTTTTTCCCGTTGTTTCATTCACCGCCGTACGAATAGCGTAAGCAAACTCACGTAAGAATTGATCCCAAGTATCATGTTGATCATTAACATAATTTGCAATCATTTCCGTTATATCTCGATTAACTCTTTCAGTCCGATTTGCTTGTGGTCGATATGCAACAGTCTTCACATGCCTTATGCCTAATCTTTCACTTAAGTGCTCAAAAATCTCGGATATAAATTGGGGACTTCATTATCACTTCTTTATTAATTTTATTGGAGCTCCATAACGCGATGCGCAAAGTTATCAAATGCCATGTCCGCCATTATACGAGATGAGGCCTTTTAAGAGGTATAATTTCAGCCTTGCTGAAAATGATCGGTTATTACTAAACAGTTGTTCATGTCCGGTTCTCGATATAGGAACGTCGTGCCTAATAGTCTAACGTCACTATCTCATTCGGATATCCAGATATTATAATTGGATTTAACCGACCAGCTGGAAAACGCGTTTTTATATAGTTATTAACTTGGCACATATGGCATGTAGAGACATATTGATCAATAAATTTTCATGTACGGGAAATAACAAAACGTCCCGAATTTTATGATACGTTTTAAATCTGCCTACGTGTCCATTCTTATTGGCTTGTCATGAAATTCTCTCATTATTTCATTCCCTAAAGATTTTTGGAATGTATACAAATACTCCACCTAATGATTGTCTGGTGTGTTTCCTGCATAAAATAACAATCCTTCAATTAAAACGGAAATCGGGACCACCTCACATATATCGCTGCATTAACCGAGTTATCTTCCGGGTTTCTAAATACATTCATATATATGACCCAATTCTGGGTCATTTTTCTGTTCCTTTATTAATTGTTCTCGCGAAGTAAGTACCAAATCTTGATTATGGCAATAATTAATTTTATCAAATTTCTAATTATACTTTATTCCTCATGGTTTTCCGGTAAAAGTGTAGCCACCATGTTTAACTTCATTTCTAACCGATTAACGTGTAATTTCCCTTTTATTTACCTTATTAATTTCGCAACCAGTATCTTGAATTCAATGATCCGATCAAAATCTAATACGATTTTTGACCCACTTATGAAATCGATGTACCCAGAATACATGGGTATTCTAAATCTTTCAACACATGAAATGACCAATTTCTTACGAATTGTCTGCTGATGAATTTTTAATTCTACGATCCCTATAGCCATTTCGCACCCTGTGCTGTTATTACCTGGGCTCGCGATTTTTATTTGTTTATAGAAAAGGCAATATCTTTCTATATACTTCTTCCGGATATAAAAGATTTATCTGCTCCGGTGTCCCATAGCGCTTTCAAAAAATGTGTTATTTAATAATATAGGTACGTGGGGAAGTTCTACGGGTGCTATACATATTGGAGAAAGTCTAATTGTTCTTTGTCGACACCTCTTGAGGTTGATCATTAACCTTTTTACAATATTTAATCGTCCCCTTTATCCCATCACCTCGTGATTGAAATATCACTCGAGCCGGTTCTCTTATTGGGCCTTATTGTCTGCCTCATTTCGGGAAACAGGTGCAACCCCGTTGCTGAATCTTTGATCATTATTATTAAATCTATTCCTCCTCGAACCCTCTATTATTTTGACGGCTATTCTCGTAAACCTATTTCTGTTATTTTCTGTCTACTCCTTATTTCCACTCTCCAGTTTTACCATTAGCTTCAAAATTAGGCATCCTATGCGCATTTTGACCTCGCTCCTTTCTACATTATGGTTCTGATAACCCCTTTGTGATTTTGCAAGAATATCTTCTCTTCGAATTTAGCCAGGACTTCTAAAAGTTGTATCGTATTTTTAGATTTCGGACTTCCACGTAGTCCTGTATTCAGGTTCGAGTCGAACTGTAAAATATGATCCACTAAGTCTGCTTAAATATTCCTAATTCTAAACTTCTGCTTACAGTATTCTGTACACAAAATCAGTAGCCTCCTTGATTTCTTCCGTTGTGATGGGAAAAAACTCCGACTGTAAGTTCTTTTTATTTTTGATCGCGGGAAAAGCTCCTCGCTAATTCAGCTTTTGAGCTGCGCAAAATCCGTGGCTGGTTTTGTACCAAACACCGAAACCACATCGAATACCAATCTTGAGCCCTTCCCCTGAGATGACTTTTGCGCAAGCGATAGATTACTGCAAGTGAATCATATTGTTATTTTTCCGTGATACACCCCGGATAAACTCTGCAACATTCTCCGACCCCTGAAAAGTACATTTGTGGTAGAATCGTGCTTCCACCTGCCATTACCTAACCCTTTTGTGAATTAAATACGTTCAGTAAGTTATTGAGACATAGCCATCCCAGAGAGCACCATGTTCCTTGCCGGTTCCAGTTGAGGTGTGGGATTATCAAAATGATGAGACATAATTCTTAATACAACTTTTATTGTTGAGTAAACTTATATTACTTAAATTTAATTTGACAAATTTAATTAGAAGGAGAGTCAAGTTCAAATTAAATTATTTCAAGTCCAGAGAGATCCACGCAACTAGATCCTCTATCTCAATTATCATAAATAATTCTATTCCCCACTACTTATATCCAATATTACCTTTTTCAGTTCTTGGTCTTGACCTAGAGGAATATTATCTATAAACTTTATATATGAAGATTCTTGATCCAAAATGTAGCTAACACTTGATCCGCAGGTAAAGATTCACACTGCTTTGTCACGCCATCGATCAGAATAATTCCACAATACTTGACTTGTTTCCGCCAGTGCTATATCTAAGCTTGCCATTTATTGGTCCTTTATAGTATATCTCATTTACATATTATGATCGTTTCTGTCTTCTTGGTATTGTTGGAAAAGCTTTTGCCATTATTCGTGGCCGTCAAAGAACATAGGTGTCACAAAAGCTAATCAGAAAGCATCGCTATATACCAAAGCTCCTAATAGCTTAAGGTATCCGACAACGTTCGAAACCATGATTTTGGTAAAAAAGAGCATAAATGATAATTTTCATGATATGTCACTTAGATAGAATACATGTATAAAAAGTTTTTTAAGTATTATTTTGACAAAAAAAAATTATTTAGATACATTATTTTGGCAAAATTAACTTCAAATAATCTTTTTCAAAAATGTTCTTTTTTAGAAAAAATGTTTCTATTATAATAATATTTTGCTCATATACTCAGACCTCTCTACAGAAGTTCAACTAGAATGTTTCAAATATATAACTTAGGAAGTGGTTTATCCTAGAAATTTTACGACGCTATCAATAGTGAGGGAGCAACTTTAAGAAAAAAACGCCAATAATTATATTTCAATTGGTGGTAATTCTGAAAATAATGTGAATTTTTCAAAAACTCTAGTTGAGTCTCTGTAGAGAGGTCTGAGATATAGACAATCAAAATATTATTATAATAGAAGCATTTTTCACAAAAGGAGAACATTTTTGAAAAAAGATTATTCTAAGTTAATTTTTTGCCAAAATGTTGTATTTAAATAATTTTTTTTGTCAAAATATCCTTAAAACAATTTTATGCATGTATTCTAATCTGAGTGACACTAAATATCATGAAAATTATCCATTTATGCGCTTTTTTAAAACCACGGTTCAGAATGTAGTCGGATACCTTAAAAACTGGTATTTTTGACCAAGTACCCCTGTAATCCCCGCAACCCACCTTTTGGAGTCAATTTCTGTACAACCCGTATCTTAAGCGGGTCACAACTAAACAGAAGAAACACGTTTACCAAATTTCAAGTCTGTAGGTATAATAGTCCAAGAACGGAAACTTTTTATCCAAACGCACCCTTTCCACCAACTCCCTGAGGGAGTGGATTTCTATTAAACTCTTTCTTCGTAGATCTACATTCAACAAACAAACATGTTTACCATATTTCAAGTCCGTAGTTCTAATAACTCTAAAAGGAGAATTTTTATGCGTATAGCCTCCTTAACCTCGCAACAGCTCTTAGATGTAGTTGACTTTCACAAAACGCGTTCTTAGAAGATCTCTACTCAACAAATGAAACATATTTACGAAATTTCAAGTCTAAATGTCTATCTATTCAAAAAAAGGGGGAATTGTGCATATTTAAATCCACCTGCGATAATCAATTTCACTAAAATCCATTTTCAATCTTTACTTACAATGAACTTATGTTTACCTTAATTAGGGTCACCTTATCAGCCGTGTTCTGTCCTCACCCCTTCCCCTTGGGGAGCCAAGTTATCCGTCTCTAAATTGTTATTCTTTTTGGCCCCAAAAGTCGCATATATTTAAACGAGAAATTAACCCTGTTATATCTTCCAGTCATGCTCTTAGTAAATCTCACCAAACAAAACATGAATGTACTTCATATTTCAGGGATGGATTTGGGAGACCAGTATAATGAGTGAGTGAAGTTTAAGTTTTAGCTGGTGAATATAAATGTATGTAAGCGGACAATATTTTAAAATGCAATGTTACGGTAAAAGTTAGTTCGATATGCCGCCATAAAACATTTTGCTCTCCTCCAAATCACGCAATAATGGCACCCTTTGTATTGTTTCATCGTTCCCAGCGACCATGGCACGGTGTCAAAGGAATAAGTTCTCAAACGTGAAGTTTAAAATTCCTTAAACTCTTGGTACTAGTTCACTCTCCTCCTATATATCTATATATTTATTTATAAATATATTTTGTTCAAATTTCAGTCATTAATAAAATACTTTTTATTCAGCCACTCAAGTTCAAATATATACAGGGTGATTTGGTTAACGAACACTTTCACGAAAGATTTTTTGTGTTCGGATAACGAACACTTTCAAGAAAGATTTTTGTGTTTTTGGACAACGAACAATATTATTCGGATAATGAACAAAACGAATTTTAACGATCACCTCGGCTCTGAAAAATTAATATTAAACATTTGTTATCATTTTGCACACAAAAATAAGATTACTGGAAAGTGAGAAATGTTTTAAAAGCATGCTTAGTACTGATAATTACTAGAAACTCGAATTAACACCGAATTTTAAAGGTCATTCAATAATTGTTATTATGGCTAAAATCAATACACACTTGAATACTTGAATTCTCAATATGAATAATATCAATGCTCTTCTGACACAAGCTATGTGCGAGTGGATTTGGCCGGACATGGACAAATAACAAATTAAGCGAATTCTGATTACAATATAAAGGTGCCGATACGTACAATGCCGTGTAAAGTCAGATGTGAAAATGAGAAACTTGACTAAAAATCGTTTTTCATCTCCTGAATTATGTTACTTACCTATTAAACTTCACAAAGTTATATTGAAAAATCCCATTGAATATTCACATATACATTAGACCTCATCAGTTTCTTGGTTTCTCTTTTTGATTTCATTTTTTAGGGTCTCCAGAATTAGCTCAATTTATTTCGTTTAAGGGAAGTCTATGTTGAATCGATGATCGTATAACGAAAAATTCGATAGCGAACATAGTCTTGAAACGATTATGTCTATTAAACTGATCACCCACTGTATTTTTAAACATGTAGTGGATGGCACTTGATGGTAATACAGATTTTTTAAATATTAATTCATTAATAAAAGTTTAAGTTAATTCATTGTTATTTATATGGAAAAATTACATTTTCGAATGAACACAATAGATGGTTACAGTATACATTGATTATTGCAATGGAATTAGCTTTCTATTTTGCCATTTAATATTGTGATTCCGTCATATGTAAATACATATTTATATATTAATTATAATTATTTAATAAAAATAACTAAAATAAAAAAAAAAAATTTGAACCTAAGAAGGAATTGACTTTGGAAAAAATTGCTTTTATATTACTTGTTTCTATTATTTTAAGGGTTTCAAGACAACTTTCAAAATCAGCAGTGGCGTAGAACAACTGCGGATATATATATATATATATATATATATAAAGAGCTTTTAGTCTTTAATTTAATTGATTGCTGCTCTCCTACTTCGTATACAATTAACTGAATTTACCACAGTAGTTAATACTTTTTTAAGTTAATGAAAATTTCAGTTTTATGATGTGATTTTTTTTCAATATATGTTGACAATTGATGCTTTTCTCCGTTTTTGAGAAGAAAAAAAAGAACTTGTATTCATACAAAAAAACTCTTGCCTGATGTAGCAAAGACAGTTGTTTATGCAAAGGAGTCATAAGTTCCTTAAGTAAGAGATAGATAAGCTTAACACAAGAAACAATATATTACTCAATAAGCATTACTCAATCGCAAACGTGCTTCTTTTTTAATATAAACTTAACTGAAAATTTTACAGTTTTTAAAAGCATGAATATTTCACAATTTGCTCATCCATTTCCCCATCGATTTTTTTTTTCTTTTAATCCATCACATAAATATCCAATTGCATTAGTAGGCTTATAGTTAGTAATTAATTATTTTTAATTATTCAGCTCATCCACTCCTTCATTCACTTTTTCCACTTTTTAGATTTATGACCATTTATTTTAAATTTCCTTTTCGATGGGGTTTATGAGTGAAGACAGGATTTATGATACATATTTATTTTTATATCGTCGATTTGCATCATTAAATCTTGAAAAAATATTGTGATTAAAATATTGTATACGAAAAATTAACGAAATTTCACAAATTTCGTCTCAGATATTAAAAACAACGAAAATAGAACAAAAAAAAAAATACAACTTATTACCTACTTCCATCGACATTTTCACGATAAATAAATTATTATATCACAAAAGCAAATGATTAGAAAATCAAAGAAAAAGGATCATTTATTTCAGAAAAAAAGGCAAAAGAACGGAGGATTTAATACCCTGTTGAACCACCTCTATATATAGTTGAACTAGCGCGAATGCACGATGCGATACGATCGAGTATTGAGACATACACGTTCTGTATAATGTCTTGAAACATTTCGTTCAATATTTGCTGTAACCTTGCCTCTAGTTCGTTCCAACTCGTGGGATGCCCAACTCGCCGTCCCAAATGATCCCAGATATGCTCGATTTAAGTTCAAATTTGGGATTGGGGCGCAGGTCAATGGAAGGGTAGTAACAGTGCGGAGACAGTCTTGTGACACCCCTTTGCTGTTGTGAGTGCCGAGCGTTGTCTATTTGAAAATGGCTCCGGGAGCCGTTGCATGAGTGGCGTACGTACATGTTTATGAAAAGAAATAAACTCTTTTCTCTTCAGCAACTTAAATACTACTTGAGAAGTTTGTATGAGCTAAGATTGAGGTTCGTGCTTTGTTATATATACATCATAATATTTTTGTTGTTGATGAATATATTTTGACTCTTTAAGGTGAAAAGAAAAGAAGAATGACAGTTTTTCTCTACCATTAAAGAGTTAGGACAGTAGAATCCCGAAAACTCGGCCTAACGTGAATCGAAGGGTGGACGAG
Organism: Trichonephila inaurata madagascariensis; assembly: GCA_019973955.1. Classification (NCBI taxonomy): domain Eukaryota; kingdom Metazoa; phylum Arthropoda; class Arachnida; order Araneae; family Nephilidae; genus Trichonephila; species Trichonephila inaurata. The sequence goes on from BMAV01002796.1 coordinate 20,344, forward strand.
TTTGTGAAAATGCCGGGTTATCGAGAATGGAATTGAAAAAAAGAGTAAGCACGAACGTTTCTTCAGAAAATATTGCACACCACTTACTGTATTGTTTGCTTGAGAATACAATAGAAAATAAATTGTGGCATTTACTGTAAGAAAAGGAAAATTAATGAACATATAATAAACAGTGTTTTACGCGTTCTCAGACAAACCTCAGAAAAATACTTTATAAATATTAATCAAAATTAAGTAGCTAACTTTTGCAAAACCTATCAAAAATGCAATGTTCCGTCGTCTTGTAATTGCACTCAGCGCTTTGCTGTTTCGTTAACAGGACGTCGTAAGTCTATTACAGATACACCTTGTTGTTCAAAATACAGACTTTAATCCCTCACAATGTGATATTTAAGAAGTTTGAAAGGTATCCACACACACACACAATGTTTCTGTCTTCATCATTTTCCAGCATTTTTTCATTAACTGTAACAGCATCAATAATACCTGTATTGCAGCGTTTCTCAAACTGTGGGGCGCGCCCGCTTAGGGGAGCGTGATAACCTTACAAGGGGGGCGCGAGCATATTGAAAATAAAAGGTTTAAAACATTAATTTACTGGTACGAAGTGAACAAAATACTTTCTGACATATAAAAAAATACGCATTTACAATGATATAATTTGGTATATATCCGCTGGTGATATTATTTCTTTTCAAAATAGTTTCCACTTTGATATTATTAACTATCTGATCCTATAACTTTAAAAAAAATTACTTTTATTTGTTGCAATCCAGTTGGGCCAACCAGTTTAAGGCACGCCCCTAAGTGAGGTGTGATGACCCTGCCAGCAATGAGCATATCGAAAAATTAAAAATAGTTTTAAAAATTACAAATTTACTGAAAGGAAGCAAAACAAAATATACATTCGGACATAATAAAAATAAAATACACATTTGCACTGATATAGTGTACCTTATGTGTCACAGTAATGTGGAAAGTTATAAATGTATTAGTATCACAGGGCCAATACCACGTATATATTTTGATAATTATCTCATTGAATACTCAAGTGAATAACAAGTTTAATAATTACTAGTAATTCACGTAGGCTTGTCATATACAAAATTTTATACTTCTCTTGATAATTTGTACAGTTTTTGATTAAAATCGTAAAACGTAGCTTTAACGTGTCAAAGTGCATTATTATTTTATTCAATACATTGTTATTGTGTAAAAGGGGGCGCGATAAAAATTAAGATTAAAAATTGGGTCTCAAACATTGAAAGTTTGAGAAGCACTGCTGTACGTATATGGCTTATTCCAAATGGTCGAAATTATCCTGGAACGGGTTGGTCTGGTATGGTGTTTTTCGAGCTGCAAGGATGTGGGGGATTTATCTGGACTGCCCGGTTATCTAGTTTCGAGTTTTCGGGAATCTACTGTATTAGTATTAAAATGTGTACTTAATGTGATAGTGTTTGTAGTAAAATGTAATTTTTCTGTACACTGTTTCCTGTTCAAGTAAGAATATTTTAAAGTAGTGTGCCTCCTTTTCAAAAAAAAAAAAGTTTGTGTGTACTTATGTACGCACGTAAGAAGTTATACTTCTTTGGCGTAACAAGATTAAAATCTTTCTAAAAATGTTTGGCAGGGCAAGGTGGGCTAAGGACTCCAGGCGGTCACGAGCAGAGCTGAACGATACCAACCTTTCAAACCGGACCAGCCAAAACCCGAGATAATCACGATTTAAATAAATTCTAAACATCCCCGCAATGGAACAATAGGGACCACAATAATATGGGGAGGGTCGAAGGCGGAAATGATCTGTCCCTTGCTCCTGTATTTTCGACAAAGCAGTAATCCGTTCCTACGGAACGCAAAGCAAAGTTTTCGGGTTGACGCGGAGGTATAGCTCAGTGGTAGAGCATTCGACTGCAGATCGAGAGGTCCTCGGTTCACACCTGGAAGCTCCCTTCTTCAGGGAAGTGAAGAGAAATATTTTGTTGAGAATTCGAAGGCAGGAATGATCTGTCCCATTCTGCATATTTCTAATCAAAGCATTTTTCGTATCCGTTCCTACGGAACGCAAAGCAAAGTGTTTCGCCGACGCGAGTGTATTGCTCAGTGGTAGAGCATTCGGCTGCTCATCGAGATGTCTCCGGTTCAAACCCGAGTGTCCCCTTCTTCAAGAAAGTGAAGAGAAATATTTTTCTGAGAATTTCGAAGCCGGGAATGATTTGTCCCGTTCTGTATATTTCATAAGCCAGTTGATTTCAGTATCCGTGACGGATGCGCTCATTGAAAATTTACCCTCATTCTCTATTTATCTACCCCAAAAGAAGTATAACTTCTCAGCGCAATTGTTTGAAATCCCTCGAGTACTCTCCTCCCCGAACAAACATTCTTTTCTGATCCCTAAACAAGCGAAGCAGTGTTCCATAAACAGCTCTCGACATCTAAGTTGGAGTCAACCTCCCCCTCCCTGATAAAAAAATCCTCACTATGCCTCTGCATAGTGTCAAATACTTATAATGAACGAAGAATTACCAAGTTAACAAATTGACACGCATCTCTCCTAATTTCCACCAAACTTTACTTACAAGAGTCACAAATAACTTTAAACGAGCCTAATTTAACTTATCAAGCCGTTAAATAACTTGGATCACTTTAACAATTTCTTTTATCACCATTATTTAATAAGGAAAAAAAAAATCCATGATACACTCGAGCAAAATTCATTACTGCCATACTGATATCGTTTATATCTTCCCCGCTATATTATCTCTGATCCGTCCAACAAAAGAACAAATATAGCCGTCTTTGATGATGAAAGTCATCTACCGCCATCAAGTCTACGCGTCAACATCAAAAACCAACCTTCCTAATGAAGAGCGCAGTTTTCTCTTACTAATCAAAGCAGTTAAGAGCAAAACACAAGAGGCTCTTACCGCAAACTGGCACCGCGAGAAGCTTTTGACACGTTTAATGTGGGCACTTAAATAATTACCGATAAAATCTTTTAAAACCCCACGAAGGTGATATCGGCTTCGCTTAATTAAAGGGCAAGATTGTGGAACAGTTATTGGAAGGAGAAGGAATGCAATTTTAAAGGCTTCTGCCTCCAATGTAGAATTCCTTTACGATAGATTTATTTTTGGTGTATTTTCCACACACTGAGCTATGGAATGGCGCGCTTGAGTGTAATTTTGTTTAAAACCAGTTCGAGCTGAGAAAGTGTAAAAATTAATGTTGGAAGTCTATGCAATGGAAAATATGATCATCATTATTTTCTAGGGAGAAATTACGGAAAAAACAGAAAATGAGATTGAAACAATAGAGAGATTAATATACTCCCTAGTAAAATTTTATGTAATATTTAGTTTATTATAAAAAAATAACAATATTAAATTTATTATTTTGTAAAATGTCTGACTTTTTCATAGGTCCTCAAATCCTTTTGAAACTGTCCTCAGTGATATCGCCCATCCTAAACTCTAGAGAAATAAGAGCGTAGATAATAATGTTGTGAAACGTTTTAAAATATATTTTGTTTAAATTTTCAATCATTAATAAAATACTTTTTATTCATCCACTCAAGTTCAAATTCATATTTTTAAACATGTAGTGGATGGCACTTGATGGTAATACAGTTTTTTTTAAAATATTAATTCTTTAATAAAGCTTAATTAATTCATTGTTATTTTATATGGAAAAAAATTACATTTTTATTCGAATGAAGGAAATATATGGAGACAGTATATTGTTTTTCGGGGAAATTAGTTTTTATTTTATTAATATTGTGATTCAGTCATATGTAAATACATATTCATATTAATTATAATTATTTAATAAAAAATAACTAAAATAAAAATTTTCTTCGTTGACCTAAGAAGGAATTGACTTTGGAAAAAAATTTTTTTATATTACTTTTTTCTATTATTTTAAGCGTTTCAAGACCACTTTCAAAATCAGTAATGGCATAGAACAACTGCGCATATATAAAGAGCTTTTTAGTCTTTAATTTAATTGATTGTTGCTCTACTACTTTGTATACAGTTAACTGAATTTCCCACAGTAGTTAATACTTTTTTAAGTTAATGAAAATTTAAATTGAAATGTTTTTCAATAATTGATGCCTTTCTCCGTTTTTGAAGGAAAAGAAAGAACTTGTATTTATAAAAAAAAAAAAACTCTTGCCTGATGTAGCTAAGCCAGTTGTTTATGCAAAGGAGTAATAAATTCCTTCAGTAAGATAGATAAGCTTAACACAAGAAACAATATAATACTCAATAAGCTTTAATCAATCGCAAACGTGTTTTTTTTAATATAAACAAAAAAATTTTACATTTTAAAAAGCATGAATTTTTTAATTTTGTCATCCTTTATGATTTTTTTTTTTTTAATCCATCCATAAATATTAAATTTTTACAGTAGGCTTTAATTTATTTTATTTTAATTATTCAGCTCATCCACTCCTCCATTCACTTTCTCCAATTTTCAGATTTATGACTATTTATTTTTAAATTTCCTTTTCGATGAGATTTTTGAGTGAAGACAGGATTTATGATACATATTTATTTTATATCGTCGATTTACATTATTAAATCTCGAAAAAATATTTAGATTAAAATATTGTATAAGAAAAATTAACGAAATTCAAATTTCGTCTCTGATATTAAAAATAATGAAAAGAAGAACAGAAAAATACAACTTATTACCTACTTCCATCAATATCTTCACGATAAAGAAATTATTATATCACAAAATCAAATATTTAGCTACAAAATAATTAGAACAAAAATAAGTCTAAATGTACACAATGTCTGCACCCTCCTATATGTATATGAGTAATATAGATATGCCACATCCAAAACTTTCTGACAACATTACATTCACTAGTTAAATACACAGTCTCAATATCATAATGATGGGGAATATGTAAGTCACAACTCCCTCATAAAAATTGCTATACTCTGAAATTTTAAACAGATCACTTCTAAAAAAATAACTTGTTTTATTTAAATGAAATATATATTCATTTTTCTAATGCAAAGATTTATTTTTATAGCAGCACCTTATTTTTAAAACAATAGAGAATTTTAAAGAATGTAGTGAAAATATCTGAAAAATATAAGATCAGAGCGAAAACATACTAGAGTACTAAAATCTCCTGCAAAGGCTATTCAAGTGTTTAAGGTGAAAAAATTAACAATAATAAAAAGAAACTTCTTAGTAACCATTCCTATATCTACTGCTTTGAAAGAAAGAACTTTTTCTTCTTTTCAGCTGTTTAAGTACTACTTGAGAAGTTTGTATGAGCTAAGATTGAGGTTCATGCTTTGTTATATATACACCATAATATTTATGCTGTTGATGAATATATGTTGACTCTTTAAGGTGAAAAGAAAAAAAGGATGACAGTTTTTCTCTACCATTAAAGAGTTAGGACAGTAGAATCCCGAAAACTCGTCCTAACGTGAATCGAAAGGTGTAACGATTATTATTATGAACACATGATTTTTCGTAATCGGGGGCGGTTTGGGTAATTCCCGTTTAAAGGGGAAGGGCTGCTAAAAATCCCTTTTCCCCCTAACTTTTGAATCCCCTTGAGGGCTGGAGAGAATCGATTATTGAGGGTGCCGGGCTGAAAGCAGAAGGCAAAAACGTGCTCTGGATGTAAGATGGATTTTTAGATGTTCTTGTAAATAATTGTATATATTTATATCTCTAGCCTGACTGTGAGTTATCGTACTCAATACGCTACACAGGTGGACGAGTTGGTGAAAATTTCAGGTTATCGAGAATGGAATTAAAAAAAGAGTAAGCACGAACGTTTCTTCAGAAAATATTGCACACCACTTGCTGTATTGTTTGCTTGAGAATACAATAGAAAATAAATTGCCCAAATACCCTGAAGGAAAATAAAAATACATACTTTATGCTGGCATAGTGCATTTACTGTATGAAAAGGAAAATTAATGAACATATAGTAAACGGTATTTTACCTTCTCAGACAAACCTCAGAAAAATACTTTATAAATATTAATGAAAATTAAGTAGCTAACTTTGGCAAAAACTGACTACTTGCGTAATACACTATTGTCTTCTGTACTCCTCAGCACTTTTGTTTCGTTGACAGGACGTGTAAGTAAAATTAAAGGTACCCCGGTTTTTTCAAAATAAAACTTTAATCCAAATGTGATATTTAAAGTTTGAAGGTATCCACCCACACACAATGTTTCTGTCTTCATCATTTTTCCCATTTTTTTCTTTAAACGAAACAGCATCAATAGTATCTGTATTGCAGCGTTTCCCCAAACTGTGGGGCGCCCGCCTAGGCGTGAAAACCCAAAGGGGGCGCAAAGCATATCGAAAAAAAGGTTTTAAAAAAAGTAATTTACTAAAACAAGTGAAAAAATATTTTCGACATAAAAAATGTAGCATTTACACTGATATAATTTATATATATCAGCTGGTGATATTATTTCATCAAAATAAGTTTCAACTTTGATCGTTCATTAACTATCGACCCTAAACGAATCAGGTTTCTCAAAATGTTTGGCCCGCCCCTAAGGGGGCGTATGACCCAAAAAGGGGCGGGGCATATTGAAAAGTTAAAAAAAAGTTTTAAAAAAATTTCAAATTTTCTTAAAGGAAGTAAAAAAAAAATCATTCGGCATAATAAAAATAAAATACCATTTGACTGATTAATGTAATAAAAAGTGTGTTGTTGGGGGTTTAAATGTTTAGTACCCAGAATAATTATTAAAGTATTTGATAATTATCTCAAAAACTAATGAATAACAAGTTTAAATACTAGTGATTCAGAAATTTCAAAAAAAATTTTATACTTCTCTTGATAATGTGTACAGTTTTTGATTAAAAAATCGTAATGTAGCTTTAACGCTTCAAAGTGCATTATTATTTTATTCAATACATTGTTATTGTGTGAAGGAGGGGTTAAAACTTGGAAACATACTGTTTGGATATAATATCTTGTCCGGTATCATTCTGGAACGGGTCTGTAAGTGGTGTTTTTTCGAGCTGCAAGGATGTGAGCGAATTATCTGGATTGCCCGATTATCTAGTGTTTAATTTTCGGGAATTTACAGTATTAGTATTAAAATGTGTACTTAATGTTATAGTGTTTGTAGTAAAATGTGTAATTTTTCTGTATACTGTTTCCGTCCCTAAAATATTTTTAAAAATAGTTGCCTCCTTTTAAAAAAAAAATATTGTTCGAAATCCCCTACTCCCGAACAAACATTCTTTTCACCTTAAAAATAAGCAATAAAGTTTGAAATTGGTTTCGACATCTAAGTTGGAGTCAACCTCCCCCTCCCTGATAAAAAAATCCTCACTATGCCTCTGCATAGTGTCAAATACTTATAATGAACGAAGAATTACCAAGTTAACAAATTGACACGCATCTCTCCTAATTTCCACCAAACTTTACTTACAAGAGTCACAAATAACTTTAAACGAGCCTAATTTAACTTATCAAGCCGTTAAATAACTTGGATCACTTTAACAATTTCTTTTATCACCATTATTTAATAAGGAAAAAAAAAATCCATGATACACTCGAGCAAAATTCATTACTGCCATACTGATATCGTTTATATCTTCCCCGCTATATTATCTCTGATCCGTCCAACAAAAGAACAAATATAGCCGTCTTTGATGATGAAAGTCATCTACCGCCATCAAGTCTACGCGTCAACATCAAAAACCAACCTTCCTAATGAAGAGCGCAGTTTTCTCTTACTAATCAAAGCAGTTAAGAGCAAAACACAAGAGGCTCTTACCGCAAACTGGCACCGCGAGAAGCTTTTGACACGTTTAATGTGGGCACTTAAATAATTACCGATAAAATCTTTTAAAACCCCACGAAGGTGATATCGGCTTCGCTTAATTAAAGGGCAAGATTGTGGAACAGTTATTGGAAGGAGAAGGAATGCAATTTTAAAGGCTTCTGCCTCCAATGTAGAATTCCTTTACGATAGATTTATTTTTGGTGTATTTTCCACACACTGAGCTATGGAATGGCGCGCTTGAGTGTAATTTTGTTTAAAACCAGTTCGAGCTGAGAAAGTGTAAAAATTAATGTTGGAAGTCTATGCAATGGAAAATATGATCATCATTATTTTCTAGGGAGAAATTACGGAAAAAACAGAAAATGAGATTGAAACAATAGAGAGATTAATATACTCCCTAGTAAAATTTTATGTAATATTTAGTTTATTATAAAAAAATAACAATATTAAATTTATTATTTTGTAAAAATGTCAATTTTTTTTCTTTTGGTATAAACCATAGGTCCCCAACCTTTTTTGAACTGGCGTTCTCTTTTCTAGTGATATCGCCCACTCTAAACTCTAGAGAAATAAGAGCGTAGATAATACGTGGTGAAACCAAGAATTAAATTTAAAAAATATTCTCTATTACAAATAGAATATATTTTTTAAATTTTATTATTCTTTTTCTAAAGCCCCCAAATTGCCACAAATATATTTAAATGTGTAATATTATATTTTTTAGTTTTAGATAGGATATAGTGGGAATTGAAATGCCATTGAATTTCTTCTTTACTTATAAGAGTAGAATAAAAGTTTTAGCTTATCTGTTTTAAAGATGTTTTTGAAAGAAGGTTTTGATGATATGAAGTAATTCACAATAAACTATTGCTTTCAAAATAAAAATAAAAAAATTGACAGTTTCAGCCTTAAAAGAATTATACGTTAATTCCTGATTAACGTATATAATTATATTTCTTGATAAATGAAATTTGATGATGAATGATACGTAATGAAATGCAATGGACGAAACATTTTTCCTACTGCTCTCAGACAAAGAATACACGTACACCACAGAAATTAAAATTCATATCATTCAATTTAATGTAGGTCTGAATGTATTGTAATCTTTAAGTTTTTCATCCATATTCTGAACTACCGAAATATGTGAATTTTCGGACACTTGATAGAAATGTTTTAAATATGTACAATCAACATAAGGTAACCAGTAGAATATATTTGGTTAATCTGCCGAAGCCTCTCCGTGCAATCTCAACGCCCCCTAATATTCTCTGGGTCTTTAACCGCCCCCTGAAAGCCTCAAACGAGCACAAGGGGGCATTATCCCCCACGTTGAGAACCTATGGTATAAACTTATTAAATGCCTTGTTTAATAATTCAAAGGACAGCCCCACACGCATAAAAATGCATTTGAATGAATGAATTGGATCTCAAGTAAAATTAATTACCTTAATTTAGTAATTAATTTATCAATTTTTAAGTAAAATACAATGCATTTAAAATGATTTATTACATTAACATATGATTAATTATTTTTAAATATAATCCATGGCCATACAACAATTTAATCTCTTGATAATAATTATAGAAATTAATACACATAAAGTTGCATAATATTCATGAATGAATTTTATTTTATCAATAAGAATACATAGAAAAACAGGAATATAAAGCAAAAGAATTTTGAAGGATTGTTCTTTTTGGAGGAGGGAAAATATTTCACCAGAATTTCATCCCTATATTATTTCTGTCAGGAAAACGACTTAGTATTCTAGGTCTGACTCTTTTTATAAATCCTATCAAAAGGATAAAAAAATAACAAAAACTAATTTTTTTTTTCAAGAAGTCTAATATTTTTCTAATAATTTTAGCAAACGTATGCATCCAAGGATGGCTGAGCTATTGAAGAACCATTCTGTTCTATTCTGTAGAACTACATAGTATATGAAATTCATCTCTAGAAGATATTAAAAAAGCATAAAATTCAATACTTTCTTAAGAGTTGCAAGAAAAATGTATTAAGAATCTCTGTATTTGTCTACCAATATTGACTACAATATGCAATTAATTGTATTTTATGATGGTAATTAATTTTTATCTGGCTGAAGCAGAGGGTATATTTATATTAAAATGAAAAGTAAAATTGCTACAGTAAAATTTAATTGGCAATTACATTTTACATAAAAATTGATTCTTAGCATAAATGAGGAAAGAAGAAACGAAAAAAGAAATTACAAGTTGTCTTTGTATCAAATTCAAAAAAGTAATGTTTAATTTATAAAAAGGAAGGACCGATTTGGAAAATTTAATTTGGGAAGAATCTTAGTAGACTAGTAGTGTCTTTAAAGAGTGTCTGAAGAAAAGTAAAAAAGCGTGATGGTCAAGCAAAAGGGGAGGACTTCAAAATTTCAAGCGCAACTTAGATACTAGTTAACTGACCCGTCAGAATGTGAGTGAAAGAATATTAACGTCGCACAGTTCAGCTACACGAGGGCTTTTCGCAACGGACCGTAATTTTGAACCATGGTCAAGTGACGAGGACGACAACTGAGCTGGAGCCCCCTTCTCCTAACTACCACACCACACTAATGGAAGGACGTTTGAGCTCTCGACAGATTTAACGTGCATCACTCCCCTACACGGCGGACCTTAAATGGTACTTGGATCAAACTCGTGACAAGTAAGCCACGATCGGATACCTTGACTAGGCTACCGCGGCCTTGCCCCGTCGAAGAAGTGATGAGGGAGTTAGAGAGTAAATGTTTTTAACATCGCACTATAAAACAACACGAGGGCTATTGGCGAAGGACCTCGTAATTTTGAACCACGGTTAAGGGATCATAAAAGTGGCGAACTTGCTTGCTAACTGAACTGGCCGATTTGGATCCTGGTTTCGGGAAATTTTTTAATTGTTTTAAAGATAATAAGAGTTTTTAAATAAAATTAATAACTTAGAAATATTCTAAATGATACATTCTAAATGAAATATTCTACAGGAATATTATATTATTTATAAAGTAACTCTTGAAGCAAGCGAAACTTGAATTAATATTCATATTTTTTTAAGAGAACTAAGTACTATTCAAAATTGACGAAAATCATTCAAAATGAACAATAATTAAAAAAATTAGTTTAAATTTTTCTATACATACTGTTTTATATATATATATATTATTAAAACTTCACACACACACAACACTAAGTTAAAAAAAATCAATATTATGATTTTCATTTTTTTGGAACATCATCTTTACAGCATTCTCGGCTCTAGCTCATAAACTTTTAGTTTCTAACTAATTCAATTAATTCTAACATTGTCAAGCAATTTTAAATAAAGTTAAGAGATTTCAATCCATTCTTGTTGCTTATTTACATCTGGCTATTTGTTCTGCATGAAATTAGACCACCCTCAAAAACCTCAACACTCAAAGAGTCATTGACTAGACAAAGTGCTAATAGGTAGTCAGATGTAACAGGCATCACACACACACGAAATGGTCAGAAATTTCCACACATTGAGAGGAGGTAGCGTGTCCAAAAAATTTAGATTTCTATGGTGGAACCACAGAAATTAAATTGGATTCACGACAAATGAATTCAGAACACGAGATATGACTTAAAGTTCTCCAAAATGTCTTTTGAATCACTATCAATCACTATCTGAGTATTCGGTCTTTATGGCATGGGACATTATTCGGTTGGTAAACGCCATTACCCGCTCAGAGCACAGTTGTCATGAAGGTGAGTGCTAAATATGCAATTATGCTCACAAACATCATGGATTGTTCTATGGATTTGATGAGTCGATTGTGCCCCATGAAAATATCACTCTCATCAACATTTCGCTGCTATTTTCTTATATTTGCTCAACTGAGCATCCAGGTGTCAGGATTTCCTTTGGGGATCGAAGTCAATCCTTTGGAATCGCCTGTCAATATGAGTGACCAAGAAGTGTGCTTCGTCGTAGCAGGTGAATTTCTTCCATTTTCTATAATCCAATGCCGATATTCTATGTTCCATTGTAGGCGTCATTGGGGATGATGTTCCAAAAGCAGCCTGACGCAATTCGACTGCAAAAATCCATACACAATTGTGTACGCTGCACTTCGTAATTACATCATCTGGGTCACCAGTGTTATAACCGCCGGTGATATCGGCTGTTTTAGCCCTTCCTCCATATCTGCGCTGCTCTGGAATATATGCATGGAGGCCAATAAATCGCTGACTGGTTAATTGTCGTTTTAACATCTCTATACCACTTTGAATTAATGCTTACAACGGCTACATGTGAACAGCCCACCAAATGAGTTGTTTCTAAAATCAGTACTCCCGATGCCGACATGTAATGATTTGACCTAATCGAAAGCTGATAAATCAGCAGATTTTCCCATTATGTTTATAAACACTTCACTTATGGAAAGACAGAGTGTGGGTGATTTATATTTTTCAGTATCAGCTACACGTTTGCTGTGGTTTCGACCATGGGCAAACTCATTACAGTAGGTGTATATATGAGGAATGATAATAATATAATGTGGAACTTCAATATATATTCTCGCGTCAAAAAAAAATCTATTTTTTAAAACGATATGTATCCCTGAATCGATTCAGTGAATCGATATTTCATCCTAGAAAATCGACATTCGATTTTTTTTCTGTTTTGGTTAAAACCATAAAATTGGTAAAAACGAAGGATTTAAGGCATATTTGGTAAAAACGAAGGATTTAAGGCATATTTGTTAAAAACGAAGAATTTAAACATTATTATCTCAGGCAGTTGTGCTCCTGAAGTATGATCCTGTACTTTAATGGGAAGAACAAAAAAACAAAAACAAAAAAAAAAAAAAACTCTATTTATCATCACGTTTACTCAATAGCCACGATGTATATGAGTATCATGGGATTCATCTGTTCCTTGTGAGCGCCTTTTTTCGATTGCCGGCAACATCGCAAATGATGAGCTGAATCACTTGGATCCCAGTAGACTTGACAGACTGTTATTTTTTAAAAGCTTAGATGTTAAGCATTGGGAACTATAAGCTATATTATTTATTTTCTAAACTCTTGAATGTAACAAATACATTTAGAAAATAAATGTCTTCTTTTATACCTGATACTTTGATGTGGTAATAAAAATAATTACAATTGTCGAATTCCTTGAACTAAAAAATTCCCTGATTTTACTGATAAGAGATCGTTTATTATGGTATCTTTTTCTTGTTTTTCATAAAATGGATTTATATTTACATTGTAAATGCAGATTTGAAAAAAAAATCTATTTTTTAGAAATCGATCTTTTAGACCTCGATTTTTTTGTGAATCGATTCATCAGGTTACGATTCGAATCGAAAATAATAAAACTTTTCAATAAAATATCAATGTTTCCCCCACCTTTAACATTAACTTACAAGACAGAGAATGACTGCACAAATCAATAAGCATAATACGAATAAAGCAATAATCCTATATAACCCGTATGTCTTATTTACAGATAGCAAAATATTTTCTGTTACGTGCACTAATCCGTTCAAGACTATAGTTAGAGAACTTAGACCCATATTACTGCACTCTGACTATATATGTATAAATAAAATTTATGACAATCTGTTGTTTTTACAGATAAATACCGTTAATTATTTAACAAGACGTCTTATTAATCTGTATTTTCTGCTTTTCGTTCAGCAACAAATTACAGCTATATAATTAACAGCAGAACATTTAACCAAATTTTTTCTTGTATTTTTAAAAAATTTTCTTCAACCTTTTTTTATTTGTCAAGAAGTAAGTAATCTAACTTATGACATACTTCAGATATTATTTATGCTTAAATACCGTATTCACCTAAATGTAGTATATTCAAAATACATGAACGCATTTTGTTTAATAGCAGCAAAGAAAAAAAACACAGAATAGAGCATAATTAAAAGAAAGTTTAGCGAATTCTACCTATCTTAATTTTATTTTGCTTCGGTTTGTTATTTAATAATATATAATTAATTTCCGATATATTAGCCAGGTCACCAAAATGTTCATTTAGGCCGCGAGTTTAATACCCCTGCAGTGTACAGTGTGAAAATCACACAAGGGTAGGACAAAACAATAGGAGCACCTGAGAAAAAATGAAAATTTTGGCCTGAATTACAGCTTGCATTCGACGTGGGATCGACAAATGAAGATCTTGAACAAAGTTCATGGTAATTAGCAACCATTCCTTGTGCAGGACCGTCTCGAGTTCAGATAGTGTGTGGGGGGAGGGAGGAAACCGAACACAGACTTTGTTTTCTAAAAAAAAATCCCACAAACATTTAATGATGTTCAGATCAGGTAACTGGGAATACCAGGTTAGATGTTCCACTTCATCATCATACTCATGTAACCATTTTTCAACACAGTGAGACGTGTGAACAGGGGCATTGTCATCTTGGAACACAGGACGTTCTCTCGGAAACAGAGTCTGAAGCATAGGGTGCACATGAACTGCGGGAATTCTTCGATAATGGTCACCTGTCAGTGCCTGTTTCAGCTCATTTTGGGCCATGGGCGCAGAAGATCAACGGGCCCCCCTCGCACTGATGGATCGAAATTTGTTACCAGAAAACCTGAATAAGTCCAGCTTATCTGGGCTCCTGGGTGCCCGCTCCAAGCGCCCAACCGTGATCATCCCTTTTTAAGTCAACGAGAAACTTCAAACCGCGGGAAGATACTGTACCCCACACCATCACAGAGTCCTCTCCATGTTTTACGGTTGGAACCAGGCAGTGGACATGAAATGCTTCTGCCAGTGTTAACCAGACGAACACTGGTCCGGTGGTCTGGAAGAAGGTAAACGAGGATTTATCAGAACAAATGACTTGTTTCCATTGCAGTTGTGTCCAGTTTAAATGGAATCGGCACCGTAAAACTCTTCAAAGTATTCCACACCGAAAACAACGATTTTGGAATAGTTACTATGCCATGATTTTTTGAAGAATGCACAACTCCCCTGAAATATTTATCATGGATCTGAGGTTCTGAAGATGGATATACCATCTTGGACGTTGTCTTCGGCAGTGTAGTCTTGCGTTTTCGGGTGACTATCCTTTTCAACACCTGTCTATCACCCTCCTTCCAACATCGACTTCCGGACACTGCTGTGCTTCGCAGAAGACAACTTACCTAAGTTTGTGTAGGCTGTCATAACCCTTGACCCAGAAACCCTAAGAACACCCACAGGGTTGGCTGTTCTGAACACGGACGCTCCAGAGATCTCCAATCACGTCGGAGAGGTCAGACATAACCATGCTTTGCTAGGGAACAAAATGTTCTCTTGCAACTCTCACACTGCCAAATGCTTGACCGATACTTGAATAGGCGATACTTTTTGGGCATCTGGACTGTAAAACAGTCCTCAATCCCATGTCAGTATAGTCTGCGATGTTGGGCATGATAAAAGTGGAGTTTGCACATTCTGCTGAGTGGCATGGCTGTGATTGGTCGATGGATTGGATCCGGGAGGCGTGGCCTTAGTTCTTCTTCTGGGCGAAATTGACTGATAATTTCCCTTTCAGCGCCATTATGTAGTACAATGTTGCGTATGTAGTACACTGTAGTACTGTTGCGACATGTGACGGCTGTTTATTGGATGGTTGAGGATTACTCGTTTTTAAATGGGCATTCCTATTATTTTGTTCCATACCTGTAGATAGCAATGAACCCAGGCATGTGACTTTTTAATGTGGTAATTATGTACAAATAAATAGTTCATTTGAAAAGATAAGATTCTTAGTGAATCATTAAAGAATTTGGTATGTCAATGGTTGTAGATTTTGAAATCTAGAATTTATACACATTCAAATTTTAAACTTAATGTATAGAAAAAATGATAAGCACATTTGCCTGTTTCATGTCATTTTAAATAAAATTATGTTGTTGTTTAATTTTTTTATGTGCTTTTTTTATGTAACAGCTATTAAATATCAAGGATATATCGACAGCTAAGATGTATATGAATGGCGAAGTGCCAGAAAAAATAAATAACTATAATTAATGATAAAATATTTTGTGGATTTTAATTATTTTATTAGCAAAAATGATATTTTTCACAATTTTACATCAATGCTTATTTACAAAATGTACTTTCTGCAAACACATATTCATTACAACTACAAAGAAAATAATACAATTTATTGTTAAAAACATTAAAATGCTTTTAAAATTAAATTAACGTTTATTGTTGCTTTTCATTACATTCAATGGATATTAAAAATCCACACATACATTTATATTCATTAACACATTATCAATGTCTGAATTTCCAGTAAATTAGGAGAAATGCAACTTTGACATTTTCTACATTAATTAAAAAAAAGTTAAATTAAATTAAAAAATAACAAAAATCAACATCACAATATATTTTTCATTCAAAACATGGGGAAGATTTGTAACAGCACATAACACTTTTCATATAGTAATTTAAACTAAACTTATAAGGTAGCTTCAAACAACAGTAGATGTTCTGTATTGCATAAAAATATAAGTTTATTCTTATTTCAAGAACTGATGATGCAGCAAAAAGACATTAATAGCATCTTTAAGTAAACAAAAGAAACTGAAATATTATTTTCTATAACAATTTCAAATGGTTATTAAATTTTTCAAAAACAATAAACACATAAAATATACAAATCATGTACCAGAAACCAAATTTTTCAGTGAGAATTTATGAATCAATACTATATTTATCTTTAATTGTCACAAAATTCTGAAAATTCCTCAAAAAAAAAAATTACAATTTTAAATATGTGTAGTTATAAATGTACATACTTGATCTACTAATTATATCGTGAACAGTGAAATTATAAAATTCATTTTTAAAATTAAAGAGTTCTCTGCAGTAACATTGACAATGATCACTTAAAACAAATAAATTATATGTGAATTTATACTAATAATCACTGGAAGAATGATCTGTATCTATAACATATTGAAAATAATACTTTAATTAATAATTACATATCCTAATTTTGAAATTGAAACGCATAATACGAGAGTATTTTTAATAGAAGTCCATCATAAATAAAATGTGTAGACAATGTTGGAGAATAGTACCACAATTAAAATTATAAACTACTTATTTATGTACAACACATTTTCCAATGAAACTAAATACTATTATAACAATGATGCAATTAAGTATAAACATAAAAAGATAGAGGAGTTACAGAATGATTTAGAAGCACAATGTGAGAAGATACAAATCAAATACATTACAATGTCACATGTTTACTATTTCCTAACAATAAATAATCACATATCAGAGGGAACATGTAATTTAACACTTAACAACATTTAAGAAAAATACCATAAAAGCCTGTACATAGTTTCACAATCACAAGCAGCATGAATGGTAATTTTGTAGCAGATATAGAATTTCAACACCGAGTAACATTTATAGCCATAAATTTACACAATTATATTTTATAATTGATAACATTTGAATGTATATTAACACAGTGCATTTATATTAAAATACAGAACTATATTCTATTAAATGTTAAATGAAATAATCTACTACATGAAAGTAAATAAACATAAAATTATATTCACAGTTGTAAAAATAGTTAAATTTGATATCTATCACAATACTACATAAACCTTATAAATTATACAATATTCACATTAATTCCTTTTTATCCAACAAGTTGAGCATTAAATTTTAAATATGGCGTTTGCATTAAAGCAGAGTAGAGGAGTTATTTGATGAATTAAATGATATGTAGAAATTTCAAAATTGCTGAAAAACAGAAATTATAGAATCTACTAAAACGAATATAAACAATTTTCCCATCAACAGAGTATATGATTGAATGCAATTTTGATTTAAGAGTTTAGAAAACATTTTATTTCTTAATTATGAACGTTTCCTATTACAAAGCTCATAAACTGCAAATAGCAATTCATGAGGAAGATTCTATTGTCTCTAAAATAAAGTAAGCTCCTTTAAAAACAAATAAAACTGGATTCACATTGTGACCATTATGATAAAAAGCACATCAAGTAATTCATAAAACCTATAAAATACATAAGATATTTCGGCATTTGATTTTCAACTGAAATACAATACTATGTTGTTTACATTCACACATGTATATATCTTTATAGAGTAGCAACATTTAAGTAAACACATAGTAAGCATTAGATATTTTAAACTTTACAATATTTCGACATGTATGGATTTCCCAAATTCACATAAAAGCGAGTTCGGATTGATTTGATCTTTGGTACACTTAAGACATTCATATTATGCCATCCAAGTATATCTAATGTAGTTCAAAGTCTGTAAATCTCGTTAAACAGATTTAGTATTGTTAGGAGCTGACAAATGTCTGTGATGACATACATCCTATTCTCACGAATACATGTCAAGTGTCTTACAATGGAACAACATTTTGAGGTTTGCATAACCCCAAAGTCTACTAATGTAACAATCAGTAGTGCTTTTTTTGCAACAAGTTATTATAAATGGGAACTGTTACCCACTTCAAATTATTAATCAATATAACAATCAATAATCCCAGGGAATAAGAAGTCAATTGTTATATATGGGAATAATCAATTCCATTTAAAGCTCTGGAGATCAAAGTGGTCCTCAGACTAAAAGCCTGCATCAAGGGCGCACGTGTAAATGGAATTCATCGTGGAATGTACAGAAGGTGTAATAGCAAGTGATTCACAATTCCAGTTCACAATTATAGCGATGCTTGTTCATAAACCTTCGGCTGGAACTGTATTTCTGCATACTCGGTTCTGTCTCGCCGTGGTGGAGGATTGTGTTTGGGTTTTGAGGAATGCCCATTCCTTGTTTGTGGAACTGGATTAGGTAGATCCAGACTCGCATAGACCAGTGAGGCTTCATTTCGGTTATCGTTCTTATCAGGCTGAAATAAAGCAAGCTAAATATTAATTAATTATACATGAAGGTATATGCAAATTTGTGTTTGTGTAATCGAAATAACTGAAAATGTAACAATTCATCAAAGTATTTTTTCACTTTTAATTAGTAAATGTAAAATAATTAATTTTCGAAACGAGAAACAAATAATTAATTTTTACAATTCTGAATAATTTTAGGTATATATATTTATTTATTACTTAACACTATTAAGTACATTTCTATGTGTTTTGTACATCAGTACACTTGTACTTAGAAACGTGGCTACCGTCATATCAATAATACGGGGCCCCAACAGAAGTAACATTTTGACACCTTTAAATAAGAATTATTAAAGTTTTAAATATTATATTATTTATGCAATCGTTTTTATTTATTTTCCAATTCCTTCCCCCAAAAAAATTTTGATACAGGGTCCATTCAGGACTAGCAAAGCCAGTGTTTGTGCTATATGTTGTTTAGTACACCTATGTGCTATATTTACAAATTTATATTCCAATAACCTCCCACATTCGATTCAGTAATATTCTTAACTATAACTTCCAAATAAGTATATATATTAAAAAAAAGAAATGCATTTTTTTAACATTCTGATCATTCAAAAATAGATTCAGGTATAATTTTTCTCTTTTAAAAGATATAAATAGTGCTACTGATTTTTTTATGTATTATTATATAACTACAATACTGTAACGTCGTTCTTAACCAGCTGTCTGCAACCCATCTTCCTTACCCGGCATTCTAGGTGAAAAGAAAAGCCGTATGACCTCTCCTTCAAAGTGGACTATAGATAAGACACGCCTGTTTCAATGGCTGCCCATTCTTTAGTTCCATCACACGTGACCATGCTACACATATGTGGATAGGATGAACAGCTATTGTGAGGAGAAAATGCGAAGAATACGTCTATGCGTCGGTGTGACATGTCAATTTATGGCCCTCCCATATGATTTTCGACATGTGGCGGCAAGATGGTAGCGGGCCAGAAGGTGGTTTATCCCAAAAAACCAATGGTGGTTGGAACTAAGTATTAGAGTGCCGTGTGCAAGTCCGTTCTACTTCCAATCAAAAGTTGAAGGGGCGTGAGAGTCCTACACAAAAGGTTTCAAGAGATGGATTAGAAACTGACTGGGAGACCAGCGAGGCACTACGAGAAAGGTGTAAAAGCGAATTCTGCTGTACTAATTTAACAGGTCTTAGACGCTACGAAATCCAGTGGGAAGAGCCTAATAGACGACTATAGAAAGTATCTGATAGCTAGATGTGTACATTTTCAAACTTTTAGATGCAATAGTTATTTGTGTCACTTCACGATTAAAAATTGTAAATAAAAAGTACTTTTACTAAGGCTCTGTGGAGTTCACATCGTTATCCAGAAATTTAAGTAAACCCGGAGAGTCATTACGTTATAATACATTACAGTTTGCTTAAAGCACTATAAGGTTAAATATATAGAGCTTTTTTCTCTACTTCGAAATTTAACACTAGAAAGATTGAAACTTGGTATATACCTATATTGTCCAAAAGCAGTCAAAATGATTGCATTGCGAAGGAACGATTAATACGTAAAAAATTTGTTTAAAATTAATTTTTAATATTTTTTACATTATTTACAGTTACATAACAAGTTATTAGTAAATATTAACAGTAAAAAAAATTTCTTCACTTGGAAAAAAATATATTCTAAAAAATTCTAAGAAATTGTTCATTACATATGTAATTTTATTCTAATCGAAATTTAAAAGCATTTAAAATGACTTCATTTGGGCAATCTAGTGTTAATGCCGAATTTAAGAGTTACACACACACACACAAGGCAGCTCCTTAAAAAAGTAAATACATTAAACTAGGTTATAGATGAACACAGTAGCGCACACAGGAATTTTTCAAGGGGGAACGGGGTGGAGATCAAGGGTCGAAAGTCCATTATTCTCGTATCATGCTAAAATACGCCGCCCAACATATTCTTTTAATTTTGTCGATTTTCGGGAAAGAAAAACAATAAATAATTAATTATTGAATAAATAATTAGCACCATTTAATAAAATTAATTATTAATAACAAATCCTTGATTAAATTTTACGTACTATATACATAGGATTATAGTCAATGGAAAAAAATGAAGGCCTTTGGGGGGCCGAAAGGTCCCCCGAGGCCCCCCTTCTTGTGTGCTCCACTGGATGAACATCAACATTTATTTCATAATAATATATTTGAAAACATCGGGCTATTTTAGCAGATATATGTGATGATCTGGCTTTATACTTTCAACAGACAGAATAAGAGTTGAATGCAAGCATGTAATCCTTATCTTCTAATTTTAATAATGTACAAAGTATTAATATACAAATGACATGTTATTCAAATATTGCATGTTCAAAGCATTAACATGAAATTGTATTTAATTTAATAAAAAATAAAAAATTCAATTATTTTATTGCTATAAAATGTTTTTTATAGACGGTCGTTTCTAAAATGAAATCTTAAAATAGCATAAAGAACATCGCGATGAAAAACAGCAACGATTAAAAGAAATTTAAACATGCAAAAAAAAAGAAAACCTTAACTAAGTCAAATCTTAAATGCAATGGTCCTCATAGAATGAGCGACGCAGAATATTTTAAATATACATACATTAAAAATGAATTTTCAAATTTGACTTACAAGGGCATAGCTTATATTATGTGTAATATTGATTAAATTCTCAATAAAAAATCAATTTTTCGTCCAAAATAATACAGATTCTTTGTTTTTTTTTCTTTTCAATTTCGTAAAATAGTAATAATCTTAAGCGTAAGCAAACACTCTGTACTTGGCTTCTTCATTTTGCTCTTCCAAGTAATCCCCATAACAGGATGAGCGATTCACCAACACAAACAATGGAAATTCTGTCATCACCAGAAGGGGAAATAAGGCGCGTTTTCTCATTAACCTTAATTTATATTCCATTCCCAACTTTCCTACGGCTTTTGCGCATTACCTGGCAGGTTTTAACCTTGTCTTTGGGAGCCGACTGCCAATTACTTGTCATTTCCGTAGATAGAACCTTCATTAGCACCTTTCACAAGCATAACACCTCCAGTCATTAATATCTTGCAAGAGCGGGTCATTGATTGGAACCCTATTTCATCGCAAATCATGTCTTTAAAAATTTCTTATTTTTAAATCGTGCCTATCTAAATAACCCACCGAGCATAAGAAGATTTAGATTATTTTATTTCTCAGGGTGCAATTTCAGAGATTTGAAATTTAAAAGTAGTTTACCTTTCATAAATATGTATGTTGACATCAAACATGAATCAGTCATCGACAGAAAGTTCAATCTTTGCTGGGGGGAATTTTTCTGTCTTTTCGAGTAAATATACTGAAGTAGTGCAAACTGATTTTATGTGATTTTTGTGCGTGTGCAAGCAATTAACACTACATAAGAGGTTATGTTTACACTTTGGAAGAATAAATTATGAGTCAACAATTTTTTTTTTAAATAACACTTCAAATAATTTTAAAATGCCGTACATATTTTCGGATTGCTTCGGCTACAATCTTTGAGAAAAAATATCTTGTTCATATGATTTATTCATATTTGACAAAATAGAAATGTGTTATTTTTGTGTTTACATATTACGGAATTCTCTCCAGTTAAAAATTTTTAGATTTTTTAATATTTTTTAAAGAAATAAGTTAAACGATTCAACAATTATAAATACGACCTAAGTTTCTTCTGTAGCAAATTCAAAATTTATTGAAATGATTGTAAGCATTTATATTTTAATCTAATCTGTATAGAGGAATAAGGACCGCGTAGTCCTTACGTGCAAGATAGGGTAATGCTTGACGGATTGATTGAATATTAACGTCACACTGTTCAGCTACACGAGGGCTTTTGGCGACGGACCACGTAATTTTGAACCATGGTCAAGTGACTTGGACTACACCTGAGCTGGTACCCCCTCTCCTAACTACCACACCACACCACACCAACGGGAGGACGTTTCAGATCTCGACAGATTTAACGTGCATCGCTGCCCTACACGGTGGGTCTTTAGTGGTACTGGGCTCGAACTCGTGACAAGGCAAGCCATGATCCGATACCTATACCACTCGACTACCGCGGCCGAATGCTTGACGGTACTGAGTTGAAAAGATGACGGATTTTAACCTCCTTTAAAAAAATTTAAACAAATAAAAAATAATATTTCCTTACAAAAAGCAATTTTAACTTTTTTTTTTATCTATGGAGATTTGAAATTATGATGCTTATTAAAAATAAGCAGCCCGTCTAGCTGCCAGTCTGAACAGGGAAATTTTCTCTTGTTCGAACATGTCTAAACATGAAAACACACAATACCTATGCGTATAGTAGGGTAGACGCAGTCGCTGGTCTGGTCATCGGTTGCTGAGTGAATGGACGGCCTCCACTCTCCAATCACTATGATTGAAGAGATGTTGCTAGACTTGAAACTTGCCCGTATTTGACATCCATGCGTAGTTTGATTCGATGCCTAACCGGATTAAAACCGTTTTAGCTTCCGCCCAGTCTGCTGGGTGTACTATTTTGGAATTAAATATACCCCTAAATTGCTTACAGATTTAATCATGTTTTCTTCAAATCATGCTTTACACGTACAAATAAGTAAAGTTTTATTAATTGCTTTCTTTCTTGGCGTTGAAATTTTAATGGTCAGCTGAGCATATATTTGTAGTTATCTAACAATATATTCAACTACCCAATTACCTTCAGAATATATTCCACGTACTTCTAACAATTGGAACACATTCCACGTCCTGAATACATTAGTTACACATTTCACGACCTTATACATTTATTAGCATAATCCACACACACGACTATAATTACAAATACAGTATATATTATATGGATAGTATATATTTTAAAATTTGAATTCTTGGTAGCTCTACACAAATTGTTCTATAATTAAATAAGCTATAAGTTCTGTAAGCAAAATTAATAACAATAAATTAATTAGTTCCATAAGAAAAACAGGAAAACATGGAAAACACAAGTCAGCTTTTTTAAAATAAACTATATTTTTTTAAGCCGGCAAGTTTATGAATAATCCAGTCAAATTAATCACGACAATTTTAAACTTTTTCAACCAGACTTATTTAAAAAAAAGGCCATGTTTAGTAACATGGTATCATATAATCGAAAAAGTAAAGAATAAGACAGAACACTAAATTGTGCTCATAGGAAGGATAATGTTCATTTATAACAACTGAACTTATAAGCAAACTTTGTCATACATTCTGTCAAAGAGTTCGTATTAAATATTAATAAAAAAATTGTAATCTCTTTCAATAAATATTTATTTTCTTTTAAAAATATTTCTGTTATTTTTTATTTTTTTGACAGCATGATATAACAGTAACTCCAAGATATTATCGCGTTTTTTATGCAAATCTCATCTCTACATTTTTGGAATTAATTATGTTTTATTTAACTTACTCTTTTTAGATATAATTTTAGTGGGACATTAAGTTCATAAATATCCTTACCGATTTTGCTTTTTCGTTATTTTGACATTTCTAGGACAAAACTGACGCATTCGCGGGGCGATCGTCACCTTCTACTTTATGTGCCGTCAAAAAACATGTTATCTGTTTGTTCTGTTATATGCTTGGATAACAAGACAACAATATTTAACGCAAAATCTAAATTACACATTCAGTTTGAAGGACTTTTCCATTAAGCCTAATAACATTTACAAATAAAAGGAGAAAAAAATAGTAGTGAGAAAACATTATTTTCACTCGTATGAATAAAGAAAAGCGTATTATGATCACCTTGATATTTTCATAAAGTGGTCTGTTATCCGGGGAAGAGCCGTCTCTCTTGTTGGCAGTGTACAAGGCATCGGGAGGAATGGCACCTGGTTTTGATCTTCCATTCTGTATCAGTTCAGCAGAGCGTCCACTTTCGGCATCGCTGCGCATTAAAATTCATTAAATGTTTTTCGCTTAACAATTGCAATTTCATTAATAAACAAAATTAACGAACACTATGACATAATAAAACCACTACATCATTTCATCAGAGTGTAAGATTGCGCGTTTTTAAAATTTCAGTGTTCTGAAATTGAAAACGTTAACTTTTAATAATTTCCAACTAGCGGATTAAATAACATGACATAATCAATAAATAAGCCATTTCATAAAATTTTATGAAGTAGGTATCTAATTTGAGTGGGAATTGGATGACAAAAAAACATTACGTTAGTCGCTTTTATGATTGGTATTTTTTGCCTAAAAGAGCTATTGTTTCCAGACATCTCAAATAGAAGTCACACGTGCTATTAGCAACTGACATAGTAATTTGGATCCACAGGTAACGAGGATGACATCCAGTGGCGTTTAAAAGGTTGGGGTTTGGATATTACATCAAGAGATTTTTAATTTTTAGCATAAATATATCGTCTCTGAGCTTCCATCTACATATTTTTTTTTAAATGAAAACTTCACCCATAAAATTATTCTGCGTACGCCACTGATGACATCGGAATCGGAACAACACTTCCCAAACTGCAACATTTTACCAACTTGAACCTCGTCACCCAACAAATTTAACATCAGCCCCTCTAAACGACAGGTTCTTAAAGGCATCAGAACGACATGAACAATGTCGGCTATTTAATTTAGGTAGGTTCATTGTGAATCACTTTTTGTCAGCGTATTTAAGACGATGGCATAAAAAAGAAGTGAGGAACAATTCAGAATCATTTAATACTTACGTCATATTAATGACAGAAATACATTTTATTTAAAATGAAATGGTTTCATTAAAATCTTAAGAACTATATAACCCTCGAAAATTTCCACAATGATCACGATTTTATATATTTTTTTCACAGAACTTTGCATTTTCTCCCTTAGGAAATGAACTTTTTTGCAAATAAGGAACATTCATATCACAATAAGTACAATTGAGAACATTATAATATAAATAGTATCATGAGATTCTAAGATATAAAAAACACAAGAAGTATTTACCTTTCGCTACTATCTGGCTTAAATTCTTTGCCTAGAAAAGAAAAGAAAAATAAATCATTAGTTTTAGTTAAACGTGTTATCCATATTCTATAAAAAAAGACCATCTGCAGACTCGACTTTACTACTGTATAAATAAAATGTTTCTTTAAAAAAATATGCATTTGATGGTACTGTGATGTATACAATGTAGGGTCGTAGCTAACACCGTATCAATGATACGGGGCCCCAACAAATGTACAAATTTGGAAATTTTTTTCAAATAAGTTATACAAATGCGATCATTCTTATTTTTCAAAAAAGCCCCCCCCCCCCTTAAAGAATTTGAATACAGGGCCCACTCAGGACTAGCTACGCCACTACTACGAGTAGCCACTTCATTATAACCACCTGGAAATTTAATACAAATAAGGCTATTACGTCACAGTGTTGTTACTTAGATGTATGGATAAAATGTCACGGCATCTTTAAAATGTTCATGAGTAAATATAGTGAAAGTTTAAAGAGATCAGATTGTAAGGCATAAGACTACAGGCGTAGCCAGTCCTGTATCAAAGATTCCTTAGGGGTCGCTCTCTTTTGGACATCTTAATATGTTACGATATTTTGCTTACACGCGTTGGGGCCCTTGTAGCTTAGAGACCCGAGTTATTGATACGGTGACAGCTACGCCACCATATAAAATCTGAATGAATAAATAGCGATCGTTACCACAATTTGTCCGAGAGTTGCGAATGATCCGGCAGCAAGGAAAATGACTCGGATTGAGAAAATTAGAACGATGATAGTGCAGCAAATTACAATAGATGCTAATTGAAAATCATCTGAAAGTATCTCAGTGCAGTGTTCACCGTAAG
>BMAV01002796.1:47034-97757 GCA_019973955.1 Trichonephila inaurata madagascariensis
TGCTAATGCTTACACTTAAACATTGTTGCTGACTAAGTCGTCCTTGTAATACTGATAATTTACTCCAATGGTTCTTAATCTACGCCTATCCGAACTGAGGACATGTAGCAAAAACTCACTTAAATAACCCAAAAAGAATTCTGAATATTATTATCAGACAAATACTTAACGCCTGGTGTTTCATGAGAAATTCTTTCCTTACTGCTGCACTTAAACTTTAAACTATCAGACAAATAATTAAAAAAATAAGCAAAGCAATATCTTCACCCTAATTGATGTAAATCCACAAATTCCTTTTCACTCATAAAATTTATTTATATTCCCACTCCACAGAAAGAAAAATCCATAATGACCTTAATATTGACTCCCTCCATAGGGTACTGAGTAGCCGCGCGGTAGCGTTCCTGCCTTGTAGCACAGAGACTCGGGTTCTATCCTGGGAAAAGTTTTCGCAACTCTTTCCTCAATGGTTATCATTTTTTTCCCCCCATACTGTGCCTTTTTATAGTTTTGCCCCAGTGTGTGTTTTACTATATATACTTCTTAAAATTATTAACTTTTTTTTATTTTAATTCATATACTTGTGTTATTATTATTATTTTTTAGTTATCTGTATGAATCTTTTTTTAAATTTCTTTTTTTTTTACTTTGTTTCCACACATTTTCGTTTTTCTTCATACATTTTTAAAATTATGTGATTTTTTTTAATCACTCTATATTTTTATCTACTTTATGTTGTTTGACTTAATTTACTTTACATGTACTTCCCCTGAAAAAACTTTGAAATTCTGTTTGATTAACTTTATTGAATCTCTTGGCATTTAGAACATTTGTTTAAAAATGGCTTAGTTTCAATTTTGTATCAACTCGAATATTTCTCTCGGATTCTATAGTGTATGCGTATAACAGTGGTAAAAAAAAATTACGACATGCAAACAACTTTTTAAACCAATGCCATTTCGTCCTACATTTTTTTTTATCTTCCTTTCATCATTCAGAAAAACGCTTATACACAAATCCATTAAATGAATTTCGATTAGTTCAGAGAAAGAACCTTTTTTTTTCCTATCAAATATGGTAATTACATTCATAGAGAGCATAAATCAGCAAGAGTTTATTGTAAATAAAAAAAAGAATCCCAAAACCGTTTAACTCTAACTTCCTTTTCAAACATAAGTGGGAGAAAAACCCTGGCGACATATTTAAAGCACATAAAAATCAATGCGAACTTTTTTTTAATTCACTTCACTGCATCAGATCGTTCTTTGCAACTGCACAAAGACAATTTACGCGAATCATGAAAAAACAAACAACGCGTCCAATTTTGCATTTTATAAGTATTAATATTCACAATGATTACAACTGCTATCAAAATAAAAAAAGAAAGTAAGGGATAAAAAGGGACACGCTTTGAGAAAGAATGAGGGGAAAAAACCCCGAAAAAATACAAAAAATCGATATAAAGCGTGAAACACACGTTTCACTGTGAAAGAGGTGACTTATATAGAGTCGTTAATCAATTAAATTTTCCCCAATCTGTTATTAGCTGTATCAGGAGTAAGCTTTGATATCAGCCATTCTTTTTATTTTTTTTTATTATTATTATGATGTCATTTTCTGAGAACTTTTATTATTTTATTCAGAGTAGAACGTTAATGGAAAATCAGTAATGACTCTTTATGACCATAAATTATTTCAACGCGAAAGCAGAATATTACTTCACGAAGAGCTTTTAGACTCGTCTGAAAATACGCTTTATTCTGCAGGGAAGGGAAAAAAAAAGTTTTTGAATGTAGAACTGGTTTATTTTCTATTTTGTCTGCATATCGATAGTCAACTAAAATAGAATTTAGTTTATGATCTCATTATACAGGCAGTTTAAAAGTTAGTTGTTTTGGATTGTTGTGTTTTATTTTCAGGAAATTAAAAAGGAATGACGAATTCTAAACTCCCAATAAATTATTTGAATTTTAAAAAAATCAAATGTATTCCTTTCAAAATGTGAATAATGTGAAAGGTTTCGCTTAAAAATGAATGTATCAATTTTATGGAAATACTTGAGTCCTTTCTTGTTTTGACACACAAAACACATTCACATTTTTTTTCCATCAAAAATGAAAATTATATACCTAAATTTATACGAATATACAAGGCGTCTCCGGAACCTAACCGTTTTGGAAGAACTCGTATAATGAACCTTTTTTTTTTTCAAAACAAAATTTATTTTTCTTGAAAAAGAGCATGTCAGAAACTATTTTTCTACATGGTTATCACCATTTTTCATATTGGGAAACAAACTGATCTATACCCTCTTTACAGAAAGATGCTGTGTGAATAGTTTCTGAAATTTGTTGAGAAAATCATTAAAAAGCAATCTTATAGTAAACTGTGTTTTCACGAGTTTTCTGATTCATATTTTTAAACCAAACCATCATTGACAACTAAGGTCGCCCATTCCCTGCTGCGTCACTAACATTGGTGCGCGCATCATTGAATTGCCTAGTCCATTCCTCACCATTTCTTCATTCATTACACTTTCCCACAAATCTTTATAAGTTGAACATGAATTTCAACTAGTTTAACATTCCTTGAGTTAAAAAGAAAATAGGATTACAGATCGCACTTCACAGTCGACGGGATCGGCAATCGTCTTAAACATTTTGAACACGCACTAACAAATGTAAAAAACAACACAATCCAGTACCGGACTGATAATCAACAAGAAACACGTGTTTGCTAGTTTTGAACTGCAAAAGACCACTGCGGTAGAACAAAACGGTACTCAATTTCCGGACACTCGTCGTATTTATATTCAACCAGGCGATATCATGCCTCCTCCTTCTAACACAGGGGTGGCCAATCTTTTAGGAAGAATGCCATTATCTGATTTTAAAAAAAATTATGCTTGCCACTTCTAAATGTTTCAACAAACAAAAAATATGAAAAAATGCTACTTGTGGGCTTATTATGGGAGTTTATTTCTCACAAATAGCACATTTTTTTTAAATGCAAATCTGAAATTTAAAAAGTATTTAACACACTGTAAGATAAAAGAACCAACTTTGGTTTCATTGGTAAAATAAACGTTTTACAGATGCAACAACCAATTTGTTTACATATAAAAGAAAACTGAATAATGTGAAACACTTAATTCTTAATCATTAAACAGTCAATACTTGCTACACGTAGCTTTACAATTTGTAATTTTTTTTTCACCTTTTAGGATTTTACTATTAAGTCATCAATTAGGATTAGTTCTGGAAGATGTTAACAAAATTAGGTTGCTTTAAGTGCATATCTATTGATTGTAAGCGATATTTTGATTATATTACGTTCATATTGAAAAACATATGCTGATCCAAACTTCCAACAATACCTCGCAACCAAATCGTGTACATTTAGAAAATAGCTTGTTGGTACAAACTTCCAAAATTCAATGTAATTCGGATCATTTCCTGTTGAAATATAAGTTCCTTGTCGGTCAATAATTCCGATTTTTGGATTTCAAGTGGATAACAATTAAAGTCTTGTGTAGATAAATTGAAAAGGGATTTATGAAAAGATAAGCACTTTTTTTATAATTTTGAAAATCCTTAAACCTAGCACTGAATTGTGAATCCAACAAAATGAATAATAATTTTTTAAATCTAATACAGCTCGGAGCATTAAGGGGGTTCACCCAAGTGACGGCCTGTTTTTTAAGCATTCTTAGGGAATTTTTTTTGACGACCAGTAAAAAGATAACTTTAAGTTTTTTTTTTATCATTTATTTATATGTTTTTTATAAGAGTATGTATATAAATGTTTAGCCAAAAATATCCAATAGAACGGGAGTTATAGTGCTCTGAACACACCCGCCTCAAAAAAATGGACGTTCCCTTCCTCTACGATTCCGGCTGATTGGCTTATCTGAAATGAAAAAAATTAGCGCCGTTTTAATTTATAAGCTTAAATGCATTAAATGAACTACACTCAATTGAAAATATCAAAAATTGGAATTTTAGTAGACTTCTCAAAAAAAAAAAAAATTTCGAATTACATGGGTTTTTTTTGTTGTGTTTTCGTTACGAAAAAAAAATTAATTTCGGAAAGATCGTAGTTCATTTGGTGTGTGTATATAGTTTGTGCTGAGTCTACCGTCAACCCTATAAATCTGAAGTCATTCCGTCAAACCGTTCTTGAGATATGCTGGAGGAAAGTTTGAAAAACACAGTTTTGAGAAAAACGAG
The DNA here is from genome assembly GCA_019973955.1 of Trichonephila inaurata madagascariensis. Classification (NCBI taxonomy): domain Eukaryota; kingdom Metazoa; phylum Arthropoda; class Arachnida; order Araneae; family Nephilidae; genus Trichonephila; species Trichonephila inaurata. The sequence continues at coordinate 51,264 of BMAV01002796.1, forward strand.
TTTAAAGTTTCAAGCCGATTAAAACATTGAAAAGCTTAACTTAGCGCTACGAACAGCTGCTCTTCTAACACCCACTTTTTTATAACGACTTCAAATTTAAAAAAAAAAATCATTTTAACACCGTATTCTAGACCTGTTAAGAAAGCAGTTTATGAAAATAATTTTTTTTTTCGATTTTTTTAAACCATTACATGCGTGAACCCTTTTAATAATTTTAGTGCATAATTCCTGAATTAATGTAAAATGTTTATTGTTCAAAATAGAGACAAAAAAAAAAAGGGAAAAAAAAGAAAAAAAAAAGAAAAAGTTAGTTCACAAAATATGACCAACTAGTTTAAAAAAAATATATAATCTTTTTCGTATAATCTAAAACTAAAACTATTTAATAAATGTTCCATAATATCAGTAAGAAATGCAAAATCCCACAGCCAATCTTTATTCTTGAGTAGCAAGCAGCTCATTGTTTTCTTTCAGTCATTTTAAGACACGCTTCCTCAAAATCCAAAACCTCGCGAGTGCATCTCCTTTGGAGAGCCGGTGCACAGCAATGAAGAGTATTCCGTAGAAGATTATTTTCCATTGAAATTCAATTCATTAAGTGTACTTAAAATAAATTTTTATTTATTTGTCTAAGACAACCGCATTCCATTAATATTGTAAAAAAAAAATGCAATTTATTATTATTATTTCAAATGTTTTAATTTATTAATAAGTCTTCGCGAGACACTTTTATAACAGCCGTGCCACTGGTTGGCCACTCCTGTTCTAACACTAACAAAACTCAGTAAAAATAAGAATTATATTTTTCCTTAAATATATCTCTGAAGAGAATCTCGAAACCTAGCCTTACATAAACTGAATTATTGAATCTAATAAAATATCAGACTCAATTCTAGAAATGAAGTATAAATTGTCGCTAACTAACACTAGAGAGGTCCCGGATTAAGAATCCACTGCATTCCATGCCAATTTGCTTTAAAACATATTTAATAAGCTACACCTCAAAATATTAATTCTAAAGCCGATAGTTGATGAATAATTCAGTCTATGCTCAAGGAGCCGTTTTAGACTGCTGGGAATTCAATCAAAGGCACACTTAAATCGTGTTTGGTACTTAATACTCGAACGAATTCAAATATTAATTCCAATGACACAGTTGATTCAATCAATTCAATTCGAGACTTAGATAAACGTCTGATTCATCTGTTTAAAAATAATTGGGAAGAAATCCCATTCATCAGTTTTGAGACGTCCAAATATTCATGGTATTAATGCGAAAATGCTAATATTTGAGGAATATGAGAGTAAGAATTTCAAAACTTAATCGTATATTTAAATAAATTGAGAAGAGTTTCACAAGTTTGTGTGTAAATTAATAATTCTTTCTCAAACAAATTTCCATTTGTACGAAAACGTTATTAATGTCTCGATAAAATGATTTGCAATTTTGATTAACAGAAACATTTCAAACACAGCAAGGATCCCGAAAATTTTATTCTGTCATGATTTAATTATTTGCTTTTGCAAACTGTGTTTTGATAACGTTAAAAATACGTACGAAATATAGATATGCTTTCAAAAATCATTCAATTGAATTAAGATTGAAACGTGTTTACACGAATATTTTAGATTTAAATTTATTGCAGTTATTTAAATTTTTTTTAAAAAAATGTAAATATTGGCAAATAAGCCATTGATACACTTTTGAAATTCAAGAACTGAAAAAAAAATACTGATTAAATAAAAATTATTACGAATTACATCTTTAACACAGAAGTCTTATAAACTGGTCTTTCAATTTCATTTCCCATACAGGAAAACATTACAGTGAAAAACAGAAAATTTTCACCAAAATAATTCTATAAACGTATGTGTCACAAATAAATATATACTTCTTTACTAAGAACTACGTTGTTTTTACTTGAAGAATCATCTAAAATTGTTTATAGAAGGAAAGTGAGAAAATCTTTCGGATAATCCTTCATCGGACTTCGGGATTAGGTTTTGCCACAGAAGTTGTGTACACTTCTCTCTCAATTGATATTTTGAAAAAAAAAATCAAATATTTATCCTTTTAATATATGTACACGACGTAAAACTTAGAAATACAATGTATCTAAGTCTTGATAAAGTCTTTATATTTTGGTTGTGGAAAAGAAAAACTAAGCAACAATTTTTCAAATCAGCAAGTCTTTTATATCTTTTATCAAATTTCTTTAACTTAACATTACAATAGCAACAATTTATAGACATAGAAATAGTAGCAATATTGATGAATATCCAACAGATTAATATATGTCAGTAAATTCACCATTTCAAAAATGTATGCAGAAAATCATTAAGATCGTTACAATCGATTAATCAATATGATTTTTTTAATAACATATCAACGTTTGTTGCAACTTTTTGACATTAAATATTTTATTCTTAATAATGTATTGTGTTAAATAAGAATGTTCTGAGTTCCTTCTTTTCAACACTGGCAATGGAAATGCAGATGCAACGTTTTTTAATAGTCCAACAATTATACCTCCTTCATTGAAGATTGTCGGTAATAATGTACGGAAAAGCAGATATAAAAAATATGTTGTGGTGCATTTTAAGATTCAATAAATAAATCTGTTAGCTCGTTAAAATAATACAATAGTAGGTACTTATGTATTATATCGCCTACCTCTTTCGTTAAGGTATCCGACTACGTTCGGAACCGTGATTTTGCAAAAGCGTATAAATGGATAATATTTATGATATTTAATGTCACTTAGATTAAAAAATGTACATAAAATTGTTTTAAGAATAGTATTACAATAAATTATTTTACAATATTTTGACAAAAAATGAACATAGAATAACCAATTTTCAAAATATTCTCCTGTTGTGAAAAATGCATCTAGTATAATAATATTTTGCCTGTATATAGCTTAGACCTCTGTACAGAAGATTAACAAGAATTTTTGAAATATATAAATTAGAAGTGGGTTTATACATGTTTTACGACAACAGAGGGGAGAAATTTTAAGAAAAAAAAAAACGCCGATAATTATTTCAAATGGTTGTAACACTGAAAAAAATGTGAATTTTTCAAAATCATAGTTGAGCCTCTGTACAGAGGTCTGAGCTGTATACAGGCAAAATATTATTATTCTAGAAGAATTTTTCACAAAAGGAGAACATTTTGAAAAAGATTATTCTAAGTTAATTTTTTGCCGAAATATTGTATTTAAATAAATTTTTTTTGTCAAAATGTACTTAAAGCAATTTTATACATGTATTCTAATCTAAGTGACACTAAATATCATGAAAATTATCCATTTATGTGCCTTTTTAAAATCACGGTTCCGAACGTAGTCGGATACCTTAAATCAAAAGACATTGCCAAATGTCGCAATATGCGGATATCAATGGAAACTGTTCCCGCGCATTTTCGAACACAATATTAATGACGATAACTGATTTGACAACAACTTTTGAGTGGGCGAAGTCTTTTTCTTCTGCAAAATAGGTTGACAATATTATATGCAAGTACCAAATGATATTACAAAAACATACCCTTTAGCTAATTACGTCTACGTATTCACTCTTTTGGATTTTTTGTCCACTCAGTAATTGCGTATTTATATGATAGGATATTGCAAACTTTATTACATATGAAACAAATAATTAGCTTCATGTATCGGTTGATCATCGGTTAATTGGTCGTTAATACTAATAATTAATATTAACGACGAATTTCGAAGCCCTTATGAAGAGAGCATCATAGGGGCTTCGAGACTATATTTTATTTACCGTAAAAATATCAAAAACTTTAAATTACAAACATAAGTATGAGAAAAGTAAACAGGAAAATTAAAGTAGGATGTTTTTGAAGGTGGAGATTATAGAATCTGTAGATAAATGAAGTAAGTGGCAAAATGGAGCAAAGAAGTGGAAGACTATCACGTCCGATTATCTTTCAGTGAATTTGGCAAACTTTCAAGAATATGATAAATGAATTCGGACCTTTAGATGAGGAATGATCGCCCATGTGGTTAACCTCTTGAACAAGATGGTAAACAGATATTTGAGAAAAGACAGCAGTTTTAGATGGATGCAAGGGGAGGGGGATATAACATTATTTAAAAAAAACTATTAAATAGTTAACCTCGACCATTTCACCAACAATATGCTAACACAACGAATTATTGAAAATAACCTTTCTGAACTGGAAAAAGTTATTCAAAATTAAAGCAACAAGTATAATTAAAAAACTTCTCAAATGAATGCCAATATATTAAGTATCATCAGAAGGTTGCATCAAAACTATTTTCAAAATAAATAAATTCAAATAAAATAAAATTTATTCAAATACTTGAACTAGTTAATGTGTTGACAGTCTAGAGATTCTTATAATAGTGTACTTCAGATATTTAACTTTTTTAAGTAAGTTGAAAAAACCATATGCGAGAAATTGTAGTAACACAAAATAAAATAATCAAACGACAAAAAGATGAATGTTTGTCAAAAATGTTTATCGAGCAGAATTAGGGGCTGATTCACAAATTATTATAGCGCACACATATTATCTTCAAAGTTAAGAAAATTACACCACACATACAGATATATATTAGTATTCTAGATCAGCGGTCACAGCCGGCCCCCTTCATGTATCAGCCTGACATCGCGGACCCCCAAGATTTTGAACTATTCTCCGTAACTCCCAACAGATGGCTGGGGTACCTTAGTGATCCTTCTCTATTTTCGACCCTTTTTCTTGTCATCAAATTTCTTCTTTTCACGTCCAGATCACAGACTACTATTTTGAAATGTACCTGAACGAATGTTTGGAGCAGTTTAGCCAAAATTGGCTCTTGCGTTAATAAACTCAAAACTCACTCACTCACCCAACAGATGGCTAAATTATTTAAAGATTCATTGAGGGAAATTTAGTGTTCTAGTCTACGATGGCACATCCATCAATTTTTCCACGAGACCTTTCAGAGTCTGTAAAAGAGGGAAATCTTAACATTAAATGATAGACCTTCGCGTACCACTAGAAAGGCATTGGGAACATCCGGGAGTCCGCGGGGAACAGTTTAAGAACCACTGTTCTAGATCAAATTACTTCACACATCAAAACTGCCTTAAAAGAGGTCTCAGGGGTGTTAATTTTGTCTCAAGGGGAGAAAATATAAACTATTTTCAATCAGGTATAACTCTTTTAAATTTAAATTAAATAATCCGAATCTTTTACACATTATTTACAAAGGATTATAGCTACAAAAAAGTACAAAATGTTTGAAATAAAATCATAATTTTAAAAATTATAAGCATATGAAAATAAGACATAATTTTGTGTAATAAATATTAAATGATTTTTGCGTTGCGCACGCTGTTTTCTAAAATAGTAGCCTCTGATGTATAAAACTTTTATAGAAGACTCTGATGTATAAAACTTTTATAGAATTATGAAATGTATAATACTCTTTTAACTCGACATCATTTAAGAATAATATGTCTTTTGTATTTCAAAATATTTAAAAAATATTGTAATTTTTTCTTAAAAAATTCGAAAATGTAATTTTTTTATTTTTAAAAAAATACAATTTATTATTCTACTAATATGAAAATACTACAATAGTATGCACAACGTAAAACTTAATATTTCTTATAGAAATGTTTCTTATTTTCATATGCTTATAATTTTTAAAACTATGATTATATTTTAAATATTTTATACTTTTCTGGAGCCACATTTCTTTATAAATAATGTGTAAAAGATACGAATTATTTAATTTTAATTTCAAAAAATTATATATATTCGAATATTGTTTATATTTTCTGCCCTCTAAAAAAAGTTAACACACCCCTGATATCCATTTTAAAAATTAATTTTAAATGTATAAAAATTGATAAAAGGATTATAATTCTAAGATTAATGGTAAGAAAATAAAAAATATTCAGGTAATCTCGCGCGTGAGGAGATTTCAAAGATGAATAAATTTAAAATAATATACTACTTAATACTGTCTTAACACTGTTTTCCACTGACAATTATATGAATCCGAATTTTCTTGGTAAAGTCTTTATTGGAGATAATTATAATGTTTAAATTTCAATGAAATGTAGCCCACACTCTAGTAATTCTTTTCAAAAATAAAGGTAAGTCAAAGTTTTATTGGTGGTTCTCAAAATTACTTGAAAACACAGTCAAATTTGATTCGTTTTTAAATTCGATCTAGATAATACTTTTCCCTCTGGCATTAAGTTAGCTTCATGTTTCATGAAGAATCTTTTGACAATTGATACTAAAAAAGATTCAGATAAATTTTATGCTTGTTCCTTTAACATTATTATTTCAATAAATTTGTTCTTAATAAACCTGGCTTTGCAAATTACCAACGACACAAAGGAGAAAAAAAATGACTTAACAGTGAACATAAAATGAGCAAAATTTATTGGCCCTTTAGTATTGAGATTTTCGAATTTCGCTACATCACAAAGAAATTTATTAAATTTGGGTACAATAATCTACGTTTTTTAGAAGCGGCATAATAATTTGATCACAAAAGAATTATTTGTCTTAAACTTATTTTATTCATACCCCAGTCAACTTCTAGATCTTAATTTTACTTGCGAAGAAGGAAGACAGTCTACCAGAGCGTTCTCTCATCGAAATTGCACTCATAACACAAAGACTCTCACCATCTCACTGCTTATTCTTCTTCTGCTGTTTTTTCCCCTATGTCTTCCTTCAGAGTGATTGAACGAGGCATTCTAAGACTGGAGGAACATCGTAGAAAGAAAAGGGTAACATCAGTTATGTGTTCTACCACAATCTGTTACTTCGCCCCTGCTCAAACCTTCCCCCGGGGCCCTTCTCCGGTGTCTATTTCAGCAATCGACGTTCCTTTTTTCTTCTTTAATCAAGAAACTTTTTTACCCAAGCTCTTCGTTTAGTTAATGAGGAATGGGAAAGAAGGGAAAAAGGGGATAAGAGAAGGGAAAAAAAGATTGTTTTCTGGCGCTTTTGATGAGAAACACACGGAATGAGGCTTTAAAGGAGTGAAGTTGCAAAAACTAGTTGGCATAAGGTAGATCTCCCATGGGTTTTAAGAGTGGTTTCGTAATTAGTTGTCAGGTGAATCACAACTTTGGGATTTAGAAGAATGATTAGTAAGTTTTTGTTTGTACAAGGGTAATTAGCGAAATGTGTAGTACACAAAATCTCATTTATAATTATTGCAATTCGTTTCTCTATCTATAAAAACAAATATATATATAGTATAAAGTAAGATACCAAATGAAAAAAAGTTGTATAACCTACAATGCCAAGGAAGAAAGAAATTGGAGTTCAAGAGACATAACAAATGTAGATACAAAAGGAGTTTTTGAATTAAAATGGAAACCTATTATGATTTCCAGAGCTGTGTGTGTGTCACAGAATCAGGCCAGCGATTTAGGGTTAGCAATGCTTTATGAAACCACCTTCCCCGTACAGCAGAAATTTTAGACATAACAGAAAAAAAAAGTCTTGTTGAAAAGTTAAGTCTATTACTAACACACGTGGATGACAAACCAGACAGTAAAGTAAAATGAAATTATTAAAAGAGAACAATAATATTTTTCTCATAGAGAGGAATATTAAGAAAAAACTCTGTAGAAAAAATTAGGTTAAAAACTTACAAGTAAAAATGAAACAAATATATACATATAATTAATAATTACATGTGTACAATACTATATATTGAAGTAGAGAAGTATTTTCGAGTTCTTTTAAAGGTTTGCAGAATACATTTATCAAGCTTCAGAATACAGTTATTCCTTTAGTTATTGATCAATAAGTTTATGTCTTAATAAGCAGGAAGTAATCATTAAAAAGGGACCTCTTCCAAAAAAAAAAGAAGAAACAGTTACTTAGTTTACACATTCAAAACAATCAATCAGCTAAAAAATACTGGATTTTTTAAAAAACTTATTCCTGAATATATTATTCGAGTGATATTAACTTCGCACCATAAAGCAACATGAGGGCTATTGGCGACGGACTTCGTGATTTTGAACGGTCGAGTGACCAGTACGACATCTAAGCTAGGACCACCCTCTACTAATTACCACATCATCGGAATGAAATTGAGCCTCGACAGATTTAATGGGCATCGGCCTCTTCTACACGGCACCAGGCCTCGGATTAGTAATTCTGTTGCCACGAGTTCATGACCATAACCACTAGGCTACCATGGCCACATGATATATTATTCAGCTAGTCAAAAAATACATCAAAACATATTAAACTACTTCAAGCTGCTCACCATCATCGTCCATTGTTTCAACCATCACTCACCAGAAGGGCGTCAGAACCTTTCTGCCTTTGTAATACACCTATCACAGATACACAAGCTTTTTATTATTATTATTTTTTATAGATATATGTATCGCGAGACCCTGCTGTAGCTGCTGAAGTTGGAGACACCCACTAAACAGACATATTAATAAAATTAATACCTTTATTTTACTTTCAACTTACTATCAGAAGGTTATTGAAACAAAGAGAACGGTCAACGTAATTACTAACATGAATGTCTATAACAAATATTGGATCACTTATCCTTCACTAAGATCCGACGTAGTGCTACTCGTCCTGACATGACGAGATATCCTGTTCAGTAAGACGTAGCATGCTCTTCCTGAAGAAGGCTTTGATTATTATGATTTTAATAATCAAACTTCAGTAACAGCCTAACGATCACCGACCACACTCACACTTCTCTAGAGTTTAAATTGCACCTGACATTTGCATAAAACACGGTTCCTATACAGGAAGCGATTTCATAATCATACAACAGTAAAACATCACTTTCCCTCATGTTAAAACCCCAATTCATCGTCCCTTGGAGAAGATTATTCACGCCAGAAAAAAAATATGGTAACCTTTTCCCCCTGTATAAATGAAAGTGCTTGCATTCAGCAGATGTATGTATCAGGTTGGACTTTTTTAACTCTGATTATTTCTCCAAGTTCTTCATAGCCACGCCCTCTCTCCACGTTTCAACGACCAACCCCAGGCTGTTTCCTCTCACCATGGACTGCTACTCCCTCAGGCACCATTAATAACTATGATATGGGTTGGAGGCTCGCTTCGCGAGCCATATACCCTGCGACATCTAGCGACAGATGTATGTACCTTTGAAGCGAGTGGCTGACGCTATACCCAGCTCTGAAACAATATCTAACAATTGGTAATTTATAGATTATTTAAGTTTGTTGATAACTTTTAAACTGAGTACCAGCACTGCAAGAGACCGAATTGTATTCAATATCCCAAGAGGATTAGTAAGAAACTCGGTATGTTCTGATAAAATTTCAGAGTATACAGTATTCATGCAAATTCACTGAATATTTTATATTTCATCGGTTATTTGATAATTTCATAATCTTGAGATACAAATATTTGCTCCTTATATGAAATATTTTTAAAAATTTATAGATAGTTCATAATACATTACATATTTAGCACCTAACATTAAAAATATAAGACACAGGAAAAAAAATAATAAAATGTAAAAATAATAACACTTCATATTATCCTTCATATTTGATGGAAATTTTTTTCTAATTTTATCACGACGTGACTCAAGTGTGAAGGAGATTTGCAACAAAAACTTAATACGTGGGAGAATAATTCGATAGAAAGTTATTTTAAGAACAGTAATTGCTATAAAAATCATTTCTCTCAAAGGAGAGGAAAGAAAAAAATTTTTTTTGAAAGCAAGCTTTTTATGTATATATATATAATCCCCACTTATTCTCTAAAAGGTTTGCTCCGCATTTTATTAATTAAGAAAAGCAATGAATATTCGAAGAATAGTAAAAATTTATTTATAATATATTTTTAGGCATATATAAAAAAGGTGTATCTTTCATATCTATGAACGGCACGCATCATAATTTTTTCGTTGCCATAGTTGTAATTCGCTTTAAAGATTAAACTTCAGAGACAATTTACCATTGATTTTTAAAAATTATAAAAGCAAGTTTTTAAAAAATCCATCTTCACACTTTATAATACAGGAATAATAATATAATTTGAGAAAAGATCTCGAACTGTTATAATATTTTGAAATTATAAGAATGCATAATAATGTTCTGGTCGCTATTAAAATAACATATTTAAAAACATTCACGATTGTTGAATAATTAATCCTTACTTGAATATATTTATTATTAATATTTATAATATTTACACAATATGATCTTAAATAGTTTCTTCGCGCACTTCATACTTTCCTATATATAAATAAATTACTATATTTTAAACTTTTTGAAAACAATAAATCAGTTTAAAAATAATAAATTTAAAAGTAGCTCACGGGTAAAGCTTATTTAAAGGAAACCGAAGGACACAAGAATGTAACGCATTAATTTATTAAATTTTGTAACAGAAGTAGTTTTCACGCACAGAGGTGTGTGAAAACTACTCTGCTACTCTTACAAATGGTAGAGCTCCAAGCTCTCAATTGGTAAATGGTTAGTTCGAAGCCGGGTTGAAAACGAGTTGCCTATAACAATTTTTCCTTATTTTTCATCGTTTCATCTAGAATATTCTAGTTATTATTATTAACTATAACTGTACAATAATTTGAATAATTAATTGTTTTTGTGTTAAAAAACGTTCTAGAAGTTTCGGTTATTATATATAAGCTAAAGAATTGAATTCGATTAATAAAATCTCGAGTTGAGATTGGTGAGCTTTGCCATTATTCGACTAAAGAAATCTGTTACCTATATTCTTTTTTTTTCTAAATGACAATATTAAGCAATTTTGATTGATTTTTTTTGCATGCAATTTCAATTATTTCTCTCATACTAAAGGTATGTAGAAAAAAGAAAATAGCAATGCTTAACATTTTTCTACAAGTTGAATATGTGACGGTAATTATAGTATTAATCTAATTAAATTTACAAAACTATTGAACATTAATATAAAAAGTTATTTTGATCAGTTAAAAAAAATACTGAAACACGAAAACAAAAATTTGAGGTAAGATTTTAATTAAAAAAAAACACTGTATTATTCAACTGCAGAATCCTAATATATATTATAAACGCGAAAGTTTGTGAGGATGTTTGGCCGTCTTTCACGCAAAAACAACTGAATGGATTTTAATGAAACTTTACAGTAATATAGCTAATACATCAGAATAACACATAAGCTATAATTTATAGCATAGGCTATAATTTATAAAGACATTGTGTGAAGTGTCCAAAATATAACGATATTTGTCAAGTAAGTACAAAAAAATTCTGCCATCTGCAAGCAATCCTGGCATGTGCTGCAAAAAAGCACGCGTCAGCATATATCTATCTTTTATTTGTGAAGAAACACTTTTTGTTTTGTCTACGCAAGGCGCTGGCTTCTAATTAATTCCTGTGATCAGTGAAATCCGTATTTTTTTTATTTCAGAATAAAACTAAGCTTTGAAGGGACAGGTTGTTTTAAATCTCTCTTTAGATATAGCTACTATTGATTTTTTTTCATGTGTGAACCATAAGAAATTGATCCTTATATCAAAATAAATACTTTTATCGCTTTTGGTACTTAAAGTAAATAAACTTTGTCTTTCACACTGCATCCTTTGGACTAATTTTCATTATTTGTTTGTGGTTAGTAGTTAATTATAACGCTATAACTAATGGAATAGGCAGATATAGCATTTTTAAGTATAAAAATAATAATAATTACTGTATTGTATTTCTTGAAGTGAGTGAGTGAATATTAACGTCGCACTGTTCAGCTACACGAGAGCTTTTGGCTACGGACCACGTACCGTAATATCCGGCGTATAACGCGCACCCCCTTCTTTACGAAGGAACCTGCAATGTACGTTAGCAATGCTATTATATTTTAAAGCATTTCCTCAAGATATTATCCAAGGATTTTGAAAAAATAGTGTATTTCTAGAAGAACAACCCTTTAAGTAAATAAACAGTACTCCGATCTTTGTATATATCTAAATTTTTTTTATAGGCATCTCTGTTTTTTATTCTTGAAGCCATAATTTTTATACCCGGCGTATAACGCGCACCCTCAAACTTCGATGTAATTTTTTGAGTTAAACGTGCGCGTTACACGCCGGATTTCATGGTAATTTTGAACCATGGTCAAGTGACGTGGATGACACCTGTGTGTGAACTGGTACCCCCCTCTCCTAACTACCATACCACACCAACGGGAGGACGTTTGAGCTCTCGACAGATTTAACCTTTTATCTACCGACGGTACCACTCACTTTAAAATAACATAGAATAACCAATTTTACGAGTATTCTGACAATAATTAGCAGGAATATTCTTTGAGATCCACTCTTCCAAGATATATGGCCGCACGGGTTCTATGACGAGTGTTTTAGCGGAGAAGGCGAATAATTTTGGAGCAGAAATTGCGTTTTCAGATTATTGCAAAGATTATCATTTCCCCCCCGAAAAAATGGTTAATTTCAGAATTTAAATATCTTATGTTTTTGTATGTTAATGAAGACCTTAGAAAACGATTTGACTATTTATTTTAAGTGAACAGTGTATATAATTAATTTTACAGTGGAATATCTTTAATTAATTAGCTCTAACGGATTAAATTTCCCAAAGCTGAGTATTTTGTTTATGTATATTCCTTAATTTTCAATGTAGTGATCCAAAAAAAAAAATACTGCATGGAAAAAAAAACTGCAGTAAGTCATAATGCGGTAGATAAAGGGTTAGCGTGCATCGTTTCCCTACACGCGGCGGGTCTTTCAAAGCTCTAATAAAGCTCGAGCTATGAAAGTAGCTAGACATTTGCCAACGTGACTCTGTCGTCAACATTTCGCTATGTTTTTCATTGAATCGCCATTATAATTTAAGAAACGACGTTGTTCGCGAATATTACAATTTTAACATAAAATAAGTACAGCAGAAAGAAATATTAATGTATTACACTTTCAGATATAAATTACTTACACTATTTTAAACGTGTTTACTTTTGCTGAGCAGAGTTCAGCTTAGGAAGGTATTTTCAAAAATCGATCCTCAAGAGAGTTACGGGGAGCTATAAGCAAAAAAATCCTTTTTATCAGCTATTAGATCTACAGATTTAAAGGTTTCTTTTTTTTTTTTTTGTTCAGCTGAGATATGCAAAAAGCTTTTTTTGTTTAATTTACAATCACGTAAATTTAACTCATTAACAACTTCTTTATCCTTCAATCTGTATTTTTTAATTTTTCAGTTCACCCGTGCGAAGAACGGGTATACCAACTGGTTATCAATAAATCAGAAAAGTAAAATATATAATTTAGTCCTGTTCTAAAGATATTACTACTGTTTACAACTAAAAGGGAAATGCTTCTTTAACGATAGAACTAACATTATCATGATTGAAATCTGAACTCAAAATCAAAGCTTTCTTCATCCTTGAAATTACCGTTAATTTGCAACAACAAATCACTGAAGTAAGTTATTACACGCTATAGTGAAGCAAAACAATACTTGTTTCATTAAAAATTTACAATAGACCTACACCTATACGAACGGAATCATAACTGGGTGATCTTTTACGCCACATAAATTATTCCAGACTTCTATAACCTAACGTAACGTAATACCCAAAACCCAACTAAATCATTAACAAGGTCATTTTAGGGGAGCTCTTGAAAAAGGTGTGCCGTTAAAGTACTCAACTTGAACCGTTTATCTATCCTTTTAATTTGAAAAATGATTGAAGGGGGTGTTCCTTTTGTCACATTACTCTTTACGATACAAAGTTCCACCCCCCGTCCACCAATTAGGCTTTGTTTTGTACCGTGTAGCAGTGCTTTCGTTTAGGATCGTTAATCTCTTTTAACAATTAGGCCCTTTCGTAGTGGCACAAAAGATCTGGGCTTTTGTTTTTAAGAGCCTTTGAAGTTTCTTAGAGTTATTTCGAGAAGGAAAAAGTCAAGCAAACAATGATGCAATGATACAATGTTAGGGTTTGGAGGAAAAGACAGATTTGTATTTAGATTGGGGGGATATATTTAGAATATTGGGAAAGGATATGCAATAAATCAGTTCTTATTCAAAATATACTAAATACATAAATAGAAAAAAAGAACACAATATATAATGACATTTTAAAATATGTGTATAAGGTATCACTTAAACAGAATTTATTTATATTTTTTTAAGAAAAGATTGACAGGTGGATTTTGATTCGAACACAAAGATTTTTATGCATATAACTGCATAAAACATTTATTTTTATGACATTCCATTACAGTTATTTATTAATTAAAATTTTTTTTCAGGCTTCAGTTGCAAGTCTCAATCTACTTATATACAAAATCTTATACATTTCAATATAAAAATTGCAGGAAAGCGCGATAAAGAATATGCGTGCGTCTGAAGCTGCATTTATCTTTATTGCAGTTAATTCAAGACTCTTGGATATTTTTCAAAATCTCAAGACCTTTTTACATAGAATTAAAACCGGCTTGAAATAAACTATTACTAGTGATTTTTAAATGTGAATTTTTAGGTATTCTAAAAGCTTGTTTGAAGTTTATCAACTATGAATAAGAATAGTCAAACTATAATATTTAAGAAATTACTCGGAGAAAATACACATATCGACTTAAAAAGTAAATATAGGAATAGAGAAAAAGAGGAAATTATATAATTTCTGTGTGCATTTAAATAATTTTTGAATGTGAATTTTTCTTAACTAAAACAAATTGAACTTTGAAAAAAAAATTGTTATTGTAAAGTTGATTATGAAACACTGCAGTTTCTCCATAAAAACTAAAGAAATATAAGGTGCTATGGAATCAGAAATATGTTTTCCTCTAGATAATTGATAGGATACACCCATTTATTATGTCTATTGAGCTAGTGATGCAGGGCTAATGCTGTTAAACATTTGAGAAAAAAAAAGAGATTCATTTTGGAACTATTAATTATATTTTAAACTTCTAAAACTACATTTAATTTCATATACATAAAAATATGTACAACACAGAATTCAGTATTTCAGTATTCATGTATTTTGTATTTAAAAATTTTAAGGCTGTTTTTTACATTTCAACAACAACGAGTAACTAAATTGTAAGATAAATCTTTCAAACGTTTATTGATTAGCATGTGCCATTTCAAAAAATGATATATCATAGACAATTTCTTAAGTAGAAATTATTAAAATTTTAATTAATTTACGAAGAACGAATTCAGTACATTTAGGTACACATAAGAATCGCTTCTTTTCATTTAATTCTTAAGTTATTCAGTTTTAACTTGATTTTTTTATAGAAACATTATAAATAGGCCTTTGTATTCATTAAAATATATATATCGAATATCAAAATTTATGTTTGTACACAGTTTTGTATTTTTGAGTTTGCATGTTTGTGCATTAAAATCTTCGTTAATACGAAGAACAAATTCAGCACATTTATATACACATAACAAACGCTTCTTTTCATTTACTTGGTAAGTTATACAGTTTTGACTTGATTTACAGAAACATTTAAATATGTATTTGTTATTTGTTTCCGTATTCGTTAAAATATACCTGATATTATAATTTACTCATGTGTTTATAAACAAAAAAAAAAACCAGTGCGTTTTGATCTAAGAAAATTAACAGTGTAGAACAGAAAAACAATCAAATCAATATATAAACAAAGCATTTTAAATGCGTTTATCTTAGCTAAAATCAACAACTTATCTACTTCAATCTAGTATGCATTAATTGACAACATGCAAAATACTATAGTGTATGCATAAATCTGACTTTATGAGAGTAGTCGGTGAAAGCAGTAGAAATTTAGAATCGCATTTTATTCAGAACGCAGTTTGCTATTTAAAATAATCTCACGCCATGCTTAATATTTATTTCGCAGGAATGTCTATACATAGTTTCCCGTGTCACTGCTAAATACAGTCACGAATTTCTCTAACTATTTCAGAGTCCCTTATTATACTTTGCGTTACGACAAAAATATAATGAAAATATCATGACTTCAGTAATTGCGTGTTAGTGCATAATGAATTAGGGAAATCCAGACGACCAAACTAATGAATTCAGTGTAATACTTTTGTCCTAAATCTGTTTAATTCCAATTCTGACATTTCACATTCATAACAATCGCGGTTCATTAAATATTAAATTACTCAAATGCATTTCCGAAAATAAAATTAAAATATGCGTTTAAAAAGATGATATTAATTATTTAAATGCATCTGAAACATAAAATGAATTTATATTCCTGCAAAGTTACAAAAGGATAGGAAATAAAAGTTGATATTTTGAGAGACAAGGAAATTCAATTAAAATATGCAAATGCTTCGTACATTTGGATACAAATTCGATTAAAAAATAAAACTGTAAAGAGCATATGCAAAATAGCGTGTGTGTGTAATTATATTAATGTAGCTTAACGCTTTAAAAAGGGAGACATGCATTTATGTCATTTGCAGAAATGCCAATTATTACGGAGTATAGGTTAACACCTTTTTGTAAACATAGTAATTTTTAAATATTTTTTTCAAAAGTGATTTTTATGGGATTTATCATGAAAATTCTGACCATACATTCTTCAAAGTATACTGTGTTCAATGTTTTAATGTATTTGAGAGATAAAAAATGAATTGAAGTGAAAAAAAGTGAAAGATTAATTAAACTTTAATAGCAGTGGTTTTTATTTAAATATTTCAGTTTTTTAATAAAACATTAATTCATTTAAACTGCATTTTCAATAGCCCGTATTTTCTCGAAAATTATTTTTATTCCGGTGTAGATATGGCTGTTGGATTTTATCTTAACAATCACATACAATCTTACGTCAAATACAAGTTTTAAAACGTGTAATTAATAGTTAGAGAATCAAATTTATATAATTTATATTTCCCCAAAGGAACAAACAAAATGCACACTAATTTTGCTTTAAAAAAAAGATAAACAAATATGCTACTATAAAATATATGACATGCATTAAAATTTTTGAAGAATTTCATGTATGGAAAGTAAATAAATAAGTGTCTGTATTTTATTTTCTGAATTACTCTTATTATCTTAATTTCTATTTCTAGTCAAGTTCAGTGAGGATCTAATTTATCCCACCATGATTTAACTGAAGAAAAAATTCACTCAAACATGGGCCACAATTTTGTACTTCAAACATAAAATGAAAATTCTAGAAACCAAGTAATAGGATTATCGATTTCTTTTTTCATTTCTAAGAACACACACGGCCCCTCCCCATCACTAGAGCTTGCAGTTTCAGCGAATTGCTCTGCCCTTTTTTCATATCCTAAAAGCCGCTCTAACGCCTCGACGTGACTTCTAACGACACGAAACTTTCCAAACAAAAGCTCTCTTTTTCCCTTCTCAAGGGATAATTTCTTTATTTGGGGATTTAAGAAGCAATGCTGTGGACGGCACTGAAGAAGGCAGGCCGTAAAAAATCATACCTCATCAACAAAAAGAGCTTAATATGAGCTTACAAAAAGGGAAGGATTAGGACAAAACTCCACTTGTTAATTTGTTACTTTGTTCTAACACTAAATCATTAAATTTGGGTTACAACTATTAGCATTTGGGCGAAATGAGGCCATTATGGCGCACGGTAATTGCAAAACGCAAACACAAGTCGCGTGTTGTTTATATATGATCAAATTGAGATTGAAAACTAATTGCTATATGGGATAGAGACATTAATTATTTAGGAATACATATAAATACTGAAATCAATTATACAATCTGCCACTTACAATATTGAAATGGTTATACATAGTAAAATATTTGATTTTTAAAGAAAAAAATAAATGATAGATGAAATATTCCATAAACTATTAAAAATACAGATTGAGTAAAAAATTAAGTAGGGAAGAATTAATATGGCTATGGATAAAACCCTATTACTAAAATCAAGCTTTTATATGATTTTTTTCGTACAGCTTAGTATATTTGAAAAAAAAAAGTATAAGAAATCATTTTAATAAATAATTAAAAAGGCTATTCAAAGTTTGGAAAGAAAATAAAATCTAGTTTTTATAAATTAAAGCGTGTGACAAATAAAAATATAAATATAAGAGTAAAATGTCTTTTTTCTTTTTTGAATCAGTGTGTGTGTTATGACTTTCTTTTACTAAATATAAAAAAACATAATTAGATAAATCTTGAAAGGTATTTCTACAGCTACATATTTCGAAAGATCCAATGCAAAAACATTTATTAAATTTCTATAACATAATACTCGTTTATATTATTTAAAGTTCTGAATAATATTTAATCGAAAACAAATTAACTATTTGATACAACTCTTTTCTCAAAAAAATTATTTACAAAGTTTCCAAGTATCCATTTTTAAAGGAAACAATTTCGATAACGAACCTTATTTATACTTTCTAACTTTTTTTTAAAATAAACTCATTTTAAAGCATATACTTATTTTTAATGCATTATTTTTACTATCATGAAAAGGCATCCGCCTTAGGAATGGGAAAATTTAAATACAAGTAATTATCAATAAAAATGCGATGGTGCTTAGGTATAATAATAATTGATTTATCATCATTTGTTGAAGTTGTATTTTACAGCCCCTAAGGCTGTAAAAATGATGACACTAATGAACTAATTAAAACCTTATCTACCCGAGTTTTATTTAAAAGAAAAGCAATGCAAGCTTCTAAAGCAATTAAACATTAAAGGCAGCATAATTATGAAGCCGTTCAGGTCTACATACTTATAAAAATAATCAATGAAGGTAATTATGTTCAAAGGTCTTGGCACTGGAATAGAACTAAAATTAAGTAATTTAAATTTGATAAATATAATCTTTTTTTTACTTCGTATAGTAAAATAACATTTCATGTATATATTCTTGATTTAAATTCGTGTTGTTAATTTTAGAGTTAATAGAAATTAATGCAATGAACAACAAAAAGAAACGATTAGATATTATTTAATTGGCAACTTCAAAAATAAACAAATTTCAAATGTGACTAAAATTGTTTATATGAAAATTATGTATGTATTAATATTTGTGAGATTTATTGAATATTAACGTCGCACTGTTCAGCTACTCGTGGACTTTTGGCGACGGACCACGTAATTTTGAACCATGGTCAAGTGACGTGGACGACACCTGAGCTGACACCCCCTCTCCTAACTACCACACCAACGGGAGAACGTTTCAGCTCTCGACAGATTTAACGTGCATCGCTGCCCTACACGGCGGGTCTTTAGTGGTACTGGGCTCGAACTCGTGACAAGGCAAGCCACGGTCCGATACCTATACCACTCGGCTACCGCGGCCTAATATTTGTAAGGCCATCACTCTTTCGCGGCATATAGAGGGCGCTGCCAATCGCTACCTTCGCTGTTATTAATTTTGCATATTGTAAATAGTTACCACTATTTTTATTTCAGTAATTTGTTTATATGTGTGATATATAAATTCAATAAACTCAGCTTAGCTTGCCCAGCTAGGTTGTTGTGTTATTGAGTATATGGATTAGTAATCCACATAATGGTGTCCCGGATTCTCGCCCCAGTCGCCATATATTTAATGTGAATACAAATATCATTCCAGTTAATAATCTTACACTCTTCATGTTCAATTAAGAAAAACGTCACTGAGTTAAAAATAGTAATACACATATATTTAAAAAGCATAATTAATTTATTTTCAAATTTACATTACGAAGCACTCCTACTTTGTGAATATTGTAATTGATTTCGTTAATACCAATGATATTATTCCATTGGATATAATAAACAATAAAAGAGAAACAGAATCATTCCTTTCTGCATCGA
This sequence comes from Trichonephila inaurata madagascariensis, assembly GCA_019973955.1. Lineage (NCBI taxonomy): Eukaryota > Metazoa > Arthropoda > Arachnida > Araneae > Nephilidae > Trichonephila > Trichonephila inaurata. The sequence continues at coordinate 71,065 of BMAV01002796.1, forward strand.
ACCAAAAAAATATAATCTCGTGTTCAATTTTAGGGGGAAATGTTAGTTACTTTTAAAATTATTTAAGTGCTTTTAAGGAAAAGTTTCAATCTCTCAGGAAGGCAATTGTAAGCTACTAAGAATTTTTTTTCTTGGGATAGCGATTGTCACAATGCAAGGTGTAATTATTTGCAAGATTGCCTTATAAATGCATTTTGTTGTAAAAGGACAAATTAATTTTTTCAACAAGGATTAAAAATCTGTACTACGTATATATACATGATTGATTTAAAATTTCAGTTATCATTTAGAGAACTTTTGAATAATAAGTTTCTAATAACAAACACTACGGAAATAAGGCAAATTATAATAATCATGAAATACTCGGTGTAGCATAAACCACAAGATCTTTCGAAATATTTTATTTATATTAAAAATGAACCATTTAGAAATTCCTAACTTGTTACAAACGCAAACTGAAGGCATAATAGAATGATTGAAAATTCTGATTTAGTTTGAGCGATATATATATATATATATAAATAAAGATACGAATAATTTAAACTCTTATTCCAAAAACGAATCACTAATTTAGTACCGAATAATACAATATTCGAGAAAAAAAAAGATTTACAATATTATTAAAAATAAATAATAATAAAAAAACATGGAGAAATGCCGAGGAATTTTATCGAAATATTAGAATTTATTACTCTTAACCGTGCAGAACAGGGGTGTCAAACTTAAAGTCTAACTTGGGCCAAACAAGCAAGGTTTAACATTAGGTAGACCGCAAAAAAAATCAACATTCCTAAGAAAGTAGGTTTATTTCGAATAACACATTATAATAAACACATATAAAAAGAACAAGAAAAATTAACGCTTACATCCTGACACTTGATATTTATTCTCTGCTGCTATCTTTCCAATTTCAGGAGATTTTTTTAAAAAAGTTCTATTATATATCCCTGTGTGCGGATATGTAGGCTAGACCGCAAAAATGTCAGCTAGTTTTACACTCCTGATGTAGACTAAAATTTCTTCCAGGCATAGAATGCACGAACTACCGAATGTCGGAACAAGACATTAATCACTATGAGCTCTTGTTCGAGTAAATGAAAGATTGGAAATTTGTCTTTAGATTCAGTACATCCTGCCATTGGGGTGGGGAGGTGAGTGGACGAATGTTGTAGATAGTAGATGAATATTATACACATGAACAAGCATTATAATAGATATCAGTAGATGAATACTAGCAAAATAAATGAATTATAAATCAAAGACTTAAGTACCTTTAAAAATGAAAAAAAAATTGTAATATTTAAAGATAAATTAAAAATAAATTAAATTATTCATTTGTAGGTGATTATAAAGGTTATTATCGTATTTATACTGATAGAATATTTATAATTATTTATTGATTCATGATATTTTATAAATAAAGGCGTTGAAAATTTTCAAATAGATTTATACAAATGCATATCTTTTTCAAAATTCCTTTGAAAACTTCGATAAAAAAAAAATACGAATACTTTAAATATTTTTACAACAATGAACTATATTGCACACATAATATAGAAACCATACATAAAAGCGTTATGAAAGTATTCATTCGGGAGCATTTAGAAAATACGGAAAAATAGATGAAAGTATCAAGAACATGAATTATTTTTCCTTTTATATGTAAATTTTATTGAATTATTTTGTATTATCAATAAATACATCCTTCAACGATAAAACGCAACGCTTTTTATTTCTTTTCGGAAAAAAAGCAATCTTAGCTTTTCATTTGATTTCTTTTTAGCACAATATTCCTAATTAATTAAAACTTTTATCTTAAGTAAGAATCATAGAATTATTTTTAAAATTTAAGAAATTGTTTCTGATGGTTTACAATTTCTTCAACAAGTAAAAGAAAAATTGTACCGTTTCATCTTAAAGAGACACAATTTTTCCTGCTTTATCATAATCTATTGTAAATTTAAAAACGCTATTTCAGACCTTTTAACAATTTTTTTCACATCTTAAGCGTAATCGTAAATAATTAAAATTTCAGAATTGAAAGAACTTCTACCTTAACAAAAATCATATTTCGGAGGGGAAGAAAATAAGTTTAATGTTTTTTTTAAAAAAAAGGAAAAAAATTAATTAAAAGAACTAATTTAAATGTGTCACTTCTGTTAAAAATTAATATTTTGGAAAGCTTTATGTGAATAACAGAATTATATAGAGATGCAGATAGCAATAAAGATCAAATCATATCATATGGATCAAATGATTGTTAACTCATAAGATACATGTCATACATTCAAGTAAATTAAAATCATTAAATATTCACGTAAAATTTATGATACGTTGAGATTAACAGATAATGCAAAAGACTGATTCAAACAAAAATCAGAGTTTTGTAATACAAATAACCAGAAATTTCTAGTTTTCGATTTAGTGTTTCTTATCTGTCTTGTCGAGTTTTGGATAGTATACAATATATACACCCCGCTCACCAATATGTTTAATGTATAGATAATAACAATCAACTCACGAATCCATTAATTATGCATTGCAGAGAAAAGTAAACGGGGTTAAAAATATGCTGGTACATTCGTCTGTTTTGCGTCAGTGTACAAATAAACGCATTCAGAAACTTAAATATTCTTTAAAAAAAATTAGTTATTCAACTACTGAAACTAATAAACTGCTAGTAAAATGCAGAATTATTAATTATTAAAATATTTTAATTAAATTAAGAAAGTAAATGGTACTAAATGAATGGCAAATCATAAGTTTATAAATATTAAATATTTATATATTTACAATGCGAAACATTTTTTAGTTAGTGAAATTTAATTATTTTTAGTTTAAAAAAGTAAAAACTACGTTAGAAAAAAATAGGAAAACAAATCTAGAACCCTTAAATCTTTTCTGGATAAAAATTTGTTAGTATGAAGAGTCAAGAAACAATATAGTTTAATCAAGATACAAAAAGAAGTCTAATTTACAAGAGAATGCTGTAATTTTATAGCATGTGAAAATTTCCGAAAGAAAAAAAAATTGTACTTTCTTTTACTAGTTCATTCTGAAGTAACAACAGGGCTATTGGCGACAAACCTCATAATTTTGAGCATAGGTCAAGTGGTGAGGATGATATTTCAGGCGGCATCTTTCTCTCTCCACACTATTTTCACACCCCACCACTGTAATGACAAATTTAAAATTCATTTCCTCTACGAAGTGGGACTTCGGTGGTGCCTAGATTCGTACTTATGATCCGACAGAAACAATGTAGACAAATGTAGAAACAATATAGAATTATTCATCAAATCATTGTGGTCATGTTATTGTTTATGCTACGTTTGATTCTTTAATATTCTGAAACACTAAATCAGCGATACTTAACCTGCGGCCCGCCGAGCTTTTTTAAGTGGCCCGGTCATGATCCATTGCTCTGAAAAATTTCCTTATTTAAGAACATTGTATTAAAAATAGGGTGGGAAATTCTTTGTTAAGAAATCAAATATATCAATTTTGCTTTTTGCTGTCGTATGTGTTCGGATTGATATTCTTTTCTATTTGGAATGGTTACGGTTAGTGATAACAGACAACAGTGCAGTAACGACAATTTTATGGGTGGATCTAATTTTTAACTATCTTTCATATCTTGCAAGTGAAAATTCAAAAAAAAAAAAAAAAAAAGAATCGCTTTAAGACGATTGGGAGTTTGGCCATTTTGTAGTGAAAAACAAGCATGGACCAGTAATTGTTTGATTTGTCATGAAAGTGCTGTATTTAAAAAATACCAATTAAAAGGAATCATTCAATGACACTTTTCCTACAAGACTCTTTTAAGATGTGATAAATAGGCTTTTTCTTGAATAATCTTTGCAACAGCAACAAAGTGTTTTGTCATTGGTAATATGACAACGGTAACAAAGACACCCTATGAAGTTTGTTATATTATTGGTTCTCATATGAAACTGTTTAATGATGTAGAAATTGTGAAGGAGTGTTTCTTAAATGCTTCTAATTTAGTGTTAGCGACAAAAATAAGAAATAATATTTTAAAAAATCAAAACAAGAGTTATAATATTTCGATCAATTTTCACATTTTAAATTCCCAATGTTATCTTGGTCTTTAAGCATTTCACCGCCCCCCCTCCCCCATTTCTCCTCATGTTGCCGCCCGCTTGAAATAACTATGTATGTGGCCCGCGTGAAATAGCTGAAATATGTATGCGGCCCAGCAGAAAAAAAGGTTGAGTATCCCTACACTAAATTCTTTTTTTAAAAAAATCATGCAATGTTATAAATTTGATGGTGCCTAGATTCGTAAACATGACTCGACAAAAAGAATGTAGACCACGAATTATTCACCAAATCATTGTGACCCTGTTATTGTTTATGTACGTTTGATTCTTCAATATTCTGAAATACTAAATTCTTTAAAAAAATTCATGCAACGTTATAAGTTTTACGATTTGTTAATTTTTCTGAGAAAAGAATTGAGAAATTTATTCGTATTAAAGAGGTTAATCAACACACAACAGTTAGCACTAACATTATTAGTTACTAGTGATGTTACTGACTTAGAAAAGACTAAGAAAGAACAACGTAGAATGCATAAACAACATTTTAATTCAAAAAAACATTGAATAGTTTAACAGTCGCGTTATATTCAAGATGTGGGTTTTGTGGCTTAACAAAGCCACATTATACAATACTTGAAACAACCAGCAGATATACATAGCAGTATGTTACACAACAATTCATGATACATAGATATACTATATTCTCCAGCAAATATACATACAATGCTATCGTTTTTACATATAATGGATATAACTATGTAAAATGATAAAGAAATCATTTTCATGATAAATATTACGACAGCGCAATTATTTTACACACATTACTAGAGAGCATAAATAAATAGATTTTTTTTTGTCCATATTTATTTTTAAAATACTCTGGATTTGAGCAGTCTTGTAACAAACACTGCTAACATTTCAAGTGCTGTATTCTTCAAATGCACCAAGCTATTTTATAGCATTATTAATTTTGGGTATTTAATTAGTTTTAGATATTATTAAGAAAGCGCTTTTAATTAATGAAATGGATGTAAATGAAAAGGATTCGTTATACCGTTTTCTCCAAAAAATAAATAAAATCTAAAGCTTAGTTACCTAAATTACATTTATATTAATTGTTCATATTCGTAAAGCCTAATTAATATAAAAAATACTTTATTTTTTGTTTCACATAGTTTCAAGCATGCAGTTTGAAATAAATAAAACTTTTCTTTTATAAGGGATTAACACAAACTTTTGTAGCTAATTATTTAACTATACAGGATTATATTTAAGATAAAATATCTGAGATAAATATTGTTATAAATAAGTTACTTTTATTCTAATACAAAAGAAGCTTGCAACAATTTTTAATTTTAAATCTATATAATTAAACAAAAATAATTAATCATGTATAATTATGTAAAATAAATAAATTTTGGAATGAATTGCATTAAATTAAATGAGTCAATGTGCTTTATATATACACATAAAAGGAATGTTAACAAATGTATATGCTAAGTAATACAAATTAAAATATTTTATTTTGCATTTTCAGATAAAATATCAGAAATAAATATCTACAGCTTTTTATAACGTAAAAGCAAATAGAATCGAACACAAAGAAATGTTTTACCACATTGTTAAATACATTCATATTCATATGCCGTTAACATGAACCAGTTAAGCATATATGTTTTATTCCTGATTTTATTTATTACTATATAATTTCAATGCGAACTAAAAATTACCAATGCCATATGTGCAAGTGCAATTGTGGAATAATTTACATCATTAATAATCATTCCTAAAGCATCAAAAATACATATAGTATAATGCAAAACAAGATAACCTACTCTTTGTTCAAAGTATGCTTTTGATCACATATAATAGCTGCGCAATATCTTTCTTTCAGTGCAAGCAGTGAAATAAAACTAAATACATATTTATTCACAAATGTAGCATAGACTATACAATTTTTAAAACAGTTAATATAAAAACTATTGAATGTCTTCTTCATATCATGATATATTTTATGCGAGTTAAATAAAAATACATATTTTCTGTTCATAATTTTAAACTTATAAACGCGGGGAATGTAATTCGTATTCTACTCTCAATAAAAATTGTACTTGACTTAACTACTTAAGAAAAACATGGTAATTTTTCTTCAGCCTGGGATATTTTCGAGGACTATATTTAAATAGCAATTTCATAATAATTGCGACTGCAAACAGTTTTATACTCGAATATGATAAGCATTTCTTCACAGATCTAAGGAATAATATACATTTTAAAAGATAATTTTTTTTTAAAATTTTGATTTGTTACTTCTTGTTTATGTTTTGGATTAGCCAAAAATAAATAAATAAATAAAAGTAGAAAAATAATATGTTCTTTAATTATTTAGGAATGTTTTGTGGGAAAATAAGTTTGGAAACCCTATTTTCACGTCCATGAGTTTTGTATGAAAAATTGTAATAAAATAAAAGAGATAGTATTACATGAATTTAATGTAGAAAGATGGTAAGTTATAAGAATAACCAGATAAGCATTTTAATCAACACTTAATACTATTATAATATTTATAAACCAAAGTCACTTTTTTTACATTAAAACAAGCCATTTTCTCAACATTGAAACACGCAGTTTTTATTTTTTTTAATACATACAATTCATTTTTATCAATTATACTATATGTTAATTTGAGCTAATGATATGTCCTTTCAATCTAATTTTTTTAATTATAAAATTGATATTATAAAACCGAAACAAGTATTTTAAATATTTGCATGAAAATTAAATACTTTTTTAAATATTTTTATTACTGAAGTTTAGATAATATCAATAAATTTTGTTAAAGATAATTTAAACCGAACAACGAAGCACTAGTGACTGTTTAATTTACTACATTCAATTTATCCGCTGGGATAAAATTTAATACAAAAAACAAATACTTACAGAACTAATAATGAAATTTATATAATTGTGCTTTTTTTTAGTATTTTCCAATTAAAATTACAACAGTCATTAATAATATCTAAATTTACTTTGAAAAACGACTATAACCGTAGATTGCAAATATTAATTTGAAAATAAAAGTTGAATACACTCTAATAACCATTTAAATAATATAAAATAATCGTATTTTTAGAATTTATTTTAACAATAATTTAATCTTTCCTAATACATTCAATTACATACAAGTTTTAATATAATTTTAAAATGAGTGTTATATTTATTTGAAACACGTTTATAATCATTGTTCAGGTTTTTTTTTATAACAAATTGACCCATGATAATAGAAATCTAGTATACTAATAATAAAACTCAAAGGAAAGAACAAAACAAAAAGAATATATTATATTTGTGGAAAGAACATTAAATATATAATTTAAAAATCGTGATTAATATTAACGTCTTTAAATAATAAAAGCTAAATTCAATGCATTTTACATTTATTATTGCAGCATACGATCGATGCTGCTTTCATAAAGATATAAAATAATTTTATTCGAGCCTTTTTAAAATAAGTTTATAAAAGTTTTGATCCATTAATTATATAAGCAAAGCCGTAAATGCAATCAAAGCACAGAAATGTAAAAAATATCCATTCAATGTAGCACATCAAAACAGACATATAGCAGAATACACACACGATTTAAGTACATAAATTTTACATGAGAGCAATTTAAAGGAACAGCATTTAACATCACTTTTTAAGAAGCCTTAAGTGATACGTTTCTCAGTTCAGTTAACATTGCTGTAAGCTTGACGGGAACGTTCAATTATCGAATATGCTTGAATATTTGAAGAATTGATGTTCAAGTTCCAAAAGCAGTGGCACGCAGGTGCTTGTGAAGTACTGTTGAATCTAGCATAACCTTGAAATTGCATATGGTAAAAATGTGTGTAATATTTCAATTAGTCCAATTAGGTTTACATTATTGCCCAGTTCTTTTTCGATTAAAGCATTTACCCTTGATGATGATTTTTTCAAGGCTGTCTTGTTCATTTACTAAATACGAAATATTTTTACCCAATGAATTTTACCTTAAGCTCTCATAATTTGCAGCAAGTAGAAATCAATTGTATTTTTTCTAGATTTTTCTCATGATCAGCCATAGTCTTGTGTATGAAGATCCTCATGATACCTATGCCACGTTATGACAGATTGTGCCATCAAATTGAACACAGGACCACAAACACATGTCTACAACTATCGATTTCAGCAGCAATGTATAGAATAATATTCATCATACACCATGTAATAAGTAAACTTCAACTTCATTCGTTTACTACAAGTCAGCTTCTTGTAGCAATTAATACACTGAATTTCGATGCAAATGCTTATATTATATCAGTCACAATATGCAATTAAAAATGAAATGAAGCAAAATGACAGTTTTTTTAAATTTTTCTCCTCATTGTTTTGAGTTTGAGGGTGTTAAGTCACATTTTCTGTTTATTCCGTGTCCTTGCTTCCATTTAAGTACAGAACGCAATGGTGTCTATGTTTTTCGGACGGGGGTTCTGTTCTCCTCGTCTTGAGTAAGAGGAACAGTTGCCGCAAGTTTGGTGCCTGCGGAAGACAAAATTACCGCATATGACCAAAAGAACCATACATCCCGGACCATGAAAACATATTTAAATAATGGAATGTTGCGGAAAGTTCAAAATCAACTAGCATGCCAATCATGCAAAATCAGTAACTAAATTATAAAAAAAACTGTTGAATAAACGATATAAAAAGAAAACATGCATCCATTGCATCGAGATTAATTTAAAAGTATCCAACTTTAAATATTTTACCAAAAATATAAGAATTCAACTATTTTTAAAATAATATGGATTTTTTGGGGGGATTTTTTAGTTCATATCAGCAAAGAAAAAAATCTATCTCTATGGAAAACTGAATAATCGTTAAAAAAAATGAAATCTCAAGTTAGTCTCAAATTTTCTAGAAGTCATCCACGTTTCAACATAAAGATTAATAGACTCCAGCCAGGGATATTAATGTGAAAGTAATTAATGCTATTCAAGGCAATGTTTTTAAAGAAAGTTGAATCTCAAGCATGTTCCAACGCAAATTATATCATTATATGACAAATTCCATTACTGGTGAAATTGTTTACATAAAACTCCATTGTCTATGTATGAAAATACAGAGCCGAAAATACTGGCATCTCACAAATAAAAATATTTACAAAAATTACTAAATTTATGCCAAAATAATTATTAATTTCGTTCTTCTACAAACACTACTGTTGGTGAAAATTTCAACACTACGAAGGAATCATGCACATTAAATGACATTTGCATGAAAGGCAAAACAGATTACGATCTGCAAATGAATTAAATTACAAAGCAATCACGAACATGGGGATCGAGAAATACTTTCTAAACTTTCGAGTGAGCAGTGAATGTATAATATGCACTATAAAAGTGCGCTGAAATGTGTTAATCGTCGTTGAATGTTGCAAATAACTAGTTTAAAGTCAACAGGTCTCGTCAAAAATGCTGAGTACCATACGGACAACAAATGATGTTGAAACGGGACCAAATAAACGACCTCAGTGAGGGTGAACCTTCATAATGTGAAATCATTTTTAGCTCACTGCATGACTCCAGAACAACGATGCGTATGCGTATAAGGGATGAACCATGGAGGAATGGACGTCAAAATCCCAACAGTGAGTACCGCAATCTGACATCAACATGAGGCGATAGACACTTTATCGTATTGCGGTGATGACGATACAGCGGCCTCTTGTGAATTGGCAATACATTGGAGCACGTCTATAGGTATGTTATTGTTAGCTCAGTGGTTTGTTAACCTCCATTGTGCCATGGGATAACTTCAAGAAATTTTTTTCTGTAAGGTTCTTTTGCTGCTGAACTACCGAAGCTACAGCTAAAAAGGACTCATAAACACAAACAAATGGCGAGGCTATTTGCAATGAATTGCTTTATTAAAAGAGTCCTGCTTCAATTCGGACACACTACAGTGGTGGGCACTTTTTCCAAAATATGCCATGTTATACCGGATGAATCTCTGGTATTTGGGTCTAGAGAAGGGGCGTAGCTACCGTCGTATCAACAGTATAAATGATACGAGGCTCCCAAGCTACAGGAGCCCCTACAGGTGTAACTACAGTCCGAATAACAGGGCTCTCATATATAAAAAAGAGCCTCGAAGGAATTTTGATACAAATCCCACTCAGAACTAGCTACGCCACTAGTCTAGAATGTTATTAAAAATCAGACCACCATGCCTAGTCCGAATTGTGGGAATCCTGAAAAGTGGATCCTACATCAAACAAGTTGTGAAGCAGACGGTCTTACGCCTCAAGTATTTCAGACAGACAGTGTGCTCGTCCAAATATTGCTCCGAATGTACAATCCTTCTTTATTACACAAAATATTTTGCTTCTTTCATGACTGGCGTGTTCCCTGGATATGTCACCTATTGATTAAATCTGGTTGATACATTGGTCGATATCTCACTCGTTTTTGTCGTCAGGCACAGTGAGAGTGAGTGAGAATTATATTAACGTCGAATTATAAAACAACGCGAGGGCTACTGGCGACGGGTCTGCTAATTTTGAACCTCGGTCAAGAGACGCGGATGACATAATTTGACATCAGGTGGTATCATGTAGAATGCCATTCCTCAACATGATATTCAGAATCTGTATGGTTCAATTCCTACTCTCATCACCATGCATGAAGTCTACACAAAATACTAATTTTTAGCATTGATTTATTTTTTTAATCTATGAACATCATCTATTTAAAACATTATAAGAAAGACGTGAAATAAATTTATTTTTAATTTCTTGCGATTTTTTTCATAGTATTGCAATTTTCACTAACAGTAATGAATATTCACAATAATCTAGCAAATGATTATATCAATTGAAAAACTTGCAAGATACCAGAAAATTAAATTATAATTTGATTTTTTTTATGTTAACGTATTGTGCATCCTTGTTGTTTTCTTATAAATCGGCCACTCAGATCTATTCATACTTTAGGGGGGGGGGGGCCGAATTTCATAATACTTATATGTACTTTTTAATGAAACACCTTGCGTTATACTAATGTACTTTCTTTGACATTTGCTTAATGTTACTGTAAATTCTATTAACTATAGTAACTAATTAATAACATAAAATATAAATTATAACACTTATTATAAAGTCAATAAAGCAATGTAAAATTTAAATTAGCCAAAAGCCTACACTATAAAATTTCATTTGAACTTTTAATAGTACTTATTTATGTCATTAAACAATACAGCATATCTAGAAAAAGTAATGCTAAGTTACATTTGTAAAATTTAAAATTATATATAAAAAGTATAATTTCTAATAAAGAATTTCATTAAAAATAACTTTTTTTTATTTCAATACAAAAATAAATATAACTTTAAAACATGTTATTCGCTAAGTATGTATGATATATTCTAGATTTTGCAACAAAGTAATTCATAATAAAACAAAATTTAATAACCATTTCAAAAAAAATATGAGAGAAAAAGTAAAATCCGAATTAGTTTTCAAAATATTGCACGGTATAAGTAAAGTAATTTTAAAAACCGCCATTTACTTTTCGTTTCTTTCAAGAAGAATTAAATTTATTTTGAGTTAGTTAAACTTTAATTTAGTTCCAGGTGCGAAATAAATACTGCTTTTTTTATTTAAATATATATGTAATGAATATTTTTGCTAGCGAGTTAAAATATGCACAGTCGTTAAACAAATGTGCTTTGCAAAGAAGAAATAGTTTTTAAAAAAATCATTTAATGTATACTAATTTAAATTGATAATGAAGCATAAAGTGATAAGTTATATTAGATAAGCAATTAAAATGTTCTTTTTGAAAACGAAATTTTTAAACACATTAGAATACGATAATTATTTTCCACAGTGTACATAAATAATCCTGCACAAATCATGTATGAATTTAATTCTAAGCAAATTTCTTATATAAGTACATCTAGCATTATATGTACTATAAGAAACTAATTTTTATTAAATTAGTTTTTCTTAAATGCAAATTATATTATATGTAATTGGAAATAAATAAATAATCATAATCCTTTTAAAAATTGAATTTTTGAGCAATGACAGTGGTCACAAACAATGCAACGTTTTTATTTAATTACATACAAGTTTCCTTTTTAATGCAATTAATATGCATTTTTTGCAAATTTAAAATATTTGCCTAACACCCCTAGATTAGTTAATGCTATCTAAATATTTAAAAAAGAATGTTTGAAGAATATTTTACCATTAGCTGTACTATATGCATATATAACCTATTAAAAACAACGTAGTGTAGTAAAAAGGAGAAAAAAAGCCTTAAATATAAATTAGCAGTTTATATTTAAATTTACATACTAAATACATTAAACATTGCGTTCTAAATATATAAAAACAAAATTAATTAAAAATTTTTTCCAAAAAAATCATTTTCTAAAGATATTCAAAATTACTTTCAAAATATATTACATATACTCAATTTTATACTTCAAGATAATTAAATAAATAATTTAAAAATTATTTTATGGAAAAAAACAGATTTAAATAATTATATTGTTCTTAATTTTTCTAAATAATTTAAAACTTTTACCAAGCAATTTTCAAAGATAACATTTATTTTAAAATGTTGAGGTAAAACATGCAGCGAAGAACGCAAGGCACTGGAAATTATAAACAAAATAAATTCTATGCAACTGAAAACTAATATCTAGAGATAAACGAAGCAAAATCAAAGTAAATAAATAATTAAAAATAAAATAAATAAATTAAATAAAAAGTAAAATAATAAAAATAAAAAGTTTTAGGAATAACCCTCATTTCAACGTTTTGCATTGAAAACGATGCCTTTTTAAGAGAGTGGGAATTTATTATTTTTTTAAAACGTGCATATATAATTAACTATAATTTTATACATTTCAAGTGTTACAATAAGTGTGCTTTGTTTATAATATATAAAATTACTGAAATTACTGTATGTATTTGTTTAAAATGAACGTGCAACGCGCAGTATTATGTGAATGTATGTTTTACTTTTTGCAAGTGCCTTTGAGGCAAAAACACAACTCGTTAGGAAAAATAATATATTCTATTCCAGGAAAAAGATATTTTTATTTAATTGAATATAATTTTTAAACAGATAAATTGAGATAAAAGTAAAAGAAATAAATTATTTGAAAATCCATATACAGAAAGTAGAACGAGATATGCTCTATATAGAGCATTATAAATTAGCAACTCATCAAGAGTACAAACATATTAAATAAATGCATACTTTTCGAACAACATAGATCCCAAATTTAGGCTTATGTGTAAATTACACTAAAAAATCATATTAAAAATGTTTAATTTTTAATCTTAATTTTTCTAACTAGCTCACTAATAAACACTAATTAAACCAATCAGCCGTCATTCAATGTATTTATAATATTTTTTAGATAACTGCAAAGTTAATTTCCTGAGTATGTTGGCATTTTTAAGGCTGTCTTCGTGCAGGTTAAAGAATAATAATAATAAAAAAAAGCAATTCTGTTTATTTTTATAGATAAAAAAGAATTCGAACATCAATACTATATTTTGGCAGTCACTTTCTTTTAGAGAGCTTCGCCTACTCTGTATATTTTATTTTATTGCTTATTTTACACTTAGTTAATCCCTTTTTCATCTGGTATAAAATACGTTCATATTTCGTCTTCTATAACGAAGTACTCAATGAATTCTCCCTTTGCATATTAAAGGGAAAAACTGCTAATTTATGTAATGTTTTTATAGTTTTAAAAAGTGCAATATTTATAAACAAATGTATGAATTACAAAGTTGAGAGTTTTAATGCAAATGAAATCTTTTTCCTGTCCGAGAATGTGCTCAGTCTTTAGTTTATGCTCTTTTACATATGGGGAAGGCAGCCTAAAGTTATCTTTCCTTGCAAATTTCGACAGCTACTCATTCTGGAGGGTAATGGATGTCTTCAATACCTAAGTTCTCAAATTTAGATGATTCTACACCATCTGTTACTGGAATGTGTGCCAAAAACCGAAATTCTTATTTCGCACCGGTTTTCTCTCTTTCCACTTTTTACATATAAGGAGTTTGTTAGAATTCAAAATTGACGTTTTCCCTTTGAAAAGTGTAATTAAAATGTATGAGAAAAGGGATTTTTCATCTCACTTCCAGGTAGGGTGTCAGATTTTTAATTAAAATGAAAGAGAGCTTGGGGATTTTTCTTTCCTTTCTCACAGCTCTTCGCGGTGGTGGGAAGAATTATTGTCGATTTGAGCTGATTGCTTTTGGTGCTAATGAATAGAGTATCGAATAAATTGAGAAAAAAAAATCGAGGGAAAAAAGATTTTAATTATGAAAAAAAGAAAATAGTACGTCAAAGAAATAAATTTTTCAATTAGTTTGCACTGATGAATTTTCGCAATTAATAAAAGTTATTTCATCTATAAATGTGAATAAGAGAGTGTTTTTATATAATTGTTAAATAAACGCTTATAAAATTATAATTAAATATCTAACATCAGATTAAAGCTAAACTGAAGAACGTTGTGTAAAATTAAAAATAAGAAAAATTAATAATTAAATTTTAAATAATGTATCAAAATGTAACTTAAAAAGTGTTTGAATGAAAATATGAATTCGGTTGAGATTAGCATACATTACAATTTTGATATATTTTTCTTACGAACGAGTTACATGATAGCGGAATATAGGGTTATAAATTTTTAATATGATTATAAAATGTAAAAAAAAAGCAATAAATAGATTCATTAATGACCTATTGACGATAAACAAAACAAGTAAAATAAATATTAGAATTAAGAAATTCTCATAACTTTCAAAAATGATATTGTGGCCACTGTAGCCGAGTGGTATAGGTATCGGATTGTGGCTTGCCATGTCACGAGTTCGAGCCCTAGTACCGCTAAAGACCCGCCATGTAGGGTAGCGATGCACGTTAAATCTGTCGAGAGCTGAAACGTCCTCCCGTTGGTGTGGTGTGGTAGTTATGAGAAGAGGTGCCAGCTCAGGTGTCGTCCACGTCACTTGACCATGGTTCAAAATTACGTGGTCCGTCGCCAAAAGCCCTCGTGTAGCTGAACAGTGCGACGTTAATATTCAATCAATCAAAAATGATATTATTTAATTAGAATCTTATCATGGACTAAAATCACTATACTTCCGATACAAAGATGAATTAATGTACATATTTTTTATGAAATAAAAGTGAGTGAAAAGTGTTAATTATTTGTTATAAACTCTGCAAATGCTTCGATGTGTCGAAAGCAATAATCGTAATCAACAATAACACACAACAAAAAACTACTTCTTTACAATTTTTTACTTCAGATGACATTCTAAAAAAGGTAGTTTCTTGCTTTTCAAAGATTTATTACTTTTACATCTTTGAGTAAGTTAAGTTCCAAATACTGGATCATAATATTGTCTCAGTTCATCATCATTCATTCTTCATTATTTTACCACTTGAGCCTTCTATGCATGATATCGCTTTCTTATTCCTCTAGGAGAATTATCTTAAAAACCTATAGCGTTTCCGTTCCAAAGCAACATAGACTTCTTTTTCTTCTCAATTCTTGTTATTTCCGATCTTATCATCAATCAAAATAATAAAAATAAAAACTACAGTACTGCAAATTGATCAATTTTGATGAGAATAATCATACTTATATCTCTTTCAAGAATAAATTTTTCATTCTAAATAATATAATTCCTATATAATTTCGTAGTAATATCTTTGATAATATTGACCCCGTTCAAAGAGAATACATATTCGTTTTTGTTTTTGCACCATAATTATGCTTCTTTTTTTTTAATCAATGCATTTATCTTATCTTCACAGTTTTCTTTTCAGAGTAATTTTAGAAACAAAATCTTCAAGTTGATTTTTCTTTTTTCGTATGTGTTTCTCTTCATACATAAAGTCCATGGAATTGTTTTCTTTGATCCAGACTAACCCAGATACTGTTTTATTCAAATTATTCAACAAAAACAGTTTCAGACTCCGCATGAAAAACTAATCTGAATAATATTTTTTCAGAAAAAATTAACATTTCTGAGCATAAACAAAATTAATACAAAAGCCTATTAAATAGTCAAATTTTTATACGATGCAAACAATTACATCAATACAATTAAACAAACCATGGTAATGGGGGGATGTGTCACAACTACTGTGAGCAACAATGTTTTTCCTCACTCAATAACACATCTGTTTCAAAAGTCAAATCCTCATAAATATGCTAGATTTTAAAGACAAACTATGCCTTTTGGGAGTCATTAAAAAAAAAGGTAGCATTGGCAATTTAAAACTTAAATGGAATGTTAGTTTACACACCCTCTTAAATTTCACATATTTTTAGAATTGTAAAATTACATTACGAATACGAAAGGCAAAAAATGCAAAACATGTATGTACAATACTTAAAAATGCACGTTGAAACACGGTATGCAATACACGACATTAAGAGTTTTAATTTCGAAATTGAAGAGAATAATTCGTTATTTCTCAAATATCGGAACTGTTCTTTCCCTTCAGACTGTAATCGAAAATGTTACCATTCATTTGAAAACATCACTTAATCATTACACACATGTATAATAAAATAAACAAAAATGAATACTCAAAAGTTCAAAAAATAAAAACATTCGGAATGGATTACACTTAGTATCAAAAATACTGCAAAGCATGAACGTAATTGAATTTTATGCAATCGAGTGGTTTAAAGCGCATACTAGCGGGACTGTCACTAAGAGAGAGAAACGTTATTCACTGACTTCAGTTCGAAGTGATACATTATAAATAACATTTTCGGTTGGCTGAAGTAGCGCATTTATAATTCATTACCGTGTACGATAAAAGTATATGTAAATATTTAGAGTAATTTCTGAATAGTTAGAGAAAGAGCATTTTAATTAAATTAGGTTTGAAACAAAATGAAGTTCCCTCAGAATAGATTTGTTTGTTGGTATACGTTAACAAAGCAAAAAAATGACCAGATTGATTCAATTTATAATAACTTCCGATGAATTTCACGTAATTTACAGATGATTGGTCATTTATTCATATTTTTAAATTAAATAAAAATATAGCCGAACGCGGTAATCCTTTAGATACTTAGTTAAACATAAGGTACAGACGGTTAGATACAATATAACTTAGTACTAAATAAATGTATCTAGCATACATTTTAATCTGCAGCAAATGATCCTATATTCTATAGGATAATTTTAAATAAATTATCGGAAGTGTATGTATCCACATAAAAAAAATAGTACACTAGTCTTCATAGAGCATATTTCTTAGAAGCAAATAATCAGTGATACTTTAGTTTATTTTTCTTCTACAACAACTTTTTTCTGGCTTAATTTATAAGGTAATAAATTTATTTTTAAACACATCTTATATTTGTTCTTCAAAACATTGCAGATATAAATATGTTCTTAAAAATTATTTTAAAAAAAAACTGCTGACGAATTTATACGAAGTTTAGATGGGAATATATATGAGGGATATGCCGAAAAAAAACTTTATAACGAGAATTATTTTTGTTTTCGTTAAAGCATCATTTTTAAAGAAAATTGAACCAGCTGTGCTTTGGACTACGCCGATATTTGCATGGCCCACATTGTAAAAAGGACAATATAAAGGTGGCCCAAATGAAAGTGGCATTGCTATAATAACTCCGCAATTTAAATAGAAAGATGACTGCGCATGCCCCTATAAAGAGCCCACAGAGTGCTGGGAATACATGCGATATCGTCACATCCCTCCAGATGCTTGAGTAATAGCGTTGGAACTCGTTAAAATACATCTTCCGTATCATGGATGTCTCCAAACGGTACGACTGTCAATGCTGCCACATACTGTGCCACATAGCATCGACTGAGAAAGAACATCAACCAGCTGACGTGGCATGCTGTCACGCAGGGTTATCATCTTTCATGATAATGCTCATCTTCATGTGGCTGTGGTGAGCCAAACATTGTTACTGCAATTCTGCTGGGAGGTTCTCGAACATACCCTTTTCAGTCGAAACCTGTCACCGTGTGAATACCTCTCGATCTACTCAAGAAAGCTCTGAAGGAACGGCGATTTCCTGATGATTATGAGGTCCAAGCTGCTGTTGAAAATTGGTTCCACAACCAGTCCCGGAGCTTCTTCACCCAGGGTATCCATCATGTCGTGGATACTTGTTTTAACCTACAAGGTGACTTTGTCTAGCCCATCTGTTACGTCTGTATATTAGTTCTTTCTTTTGTATACTAATTTATATAAATACGATTATAAACCATCTATCAAACCGACTGCAGTGCCACTTTCATTTGAAAAACCTTCATAGAATGGCGCACCATCAGAATTTTTTAAAAAAAGGAATCACATATAGCAATTTAATATATATTCCTGAAATAATTGCTACATAAACAAATAAAACTGTCTCCCCCTTTCAAAAAATATGAAAATCATGATTCGTTGATAAGTGTAATATATTTTACTTAGAAAGCAATTCAATACTTGACTATTTTTAGCCCTAATATAAGACCTATGAATATGATATAGTTTTACAGGAAACGTAGGCAGTGGCGTAAATAAAGTTGGAGTATGGGGGTTCAAACTCTTATCATAAACCAACAGATTTTTAATTTTTAACTCAAATATTACGTCTTGATGCTTTCGACTATATTTTTTTAAGAAAATAACTTCTCCCATGAAATAAGTCTGTGTATCACATTAAATTTAGGTTTGTATCTTGAGAAAGACAATTTTCTTATTTGTTTCTTTTTAAAGAAAAGAATAATTCACTAGAGGAATAGTATTTTTAAAAAATAAAATAATAAAATGATTTATTTTTCAGAAGAAAAAAAATGTAAATTGCTTTGATATGTATTTTAAAGAAAAAGAATAATTCACTATAGAAATAGTATTTATAACACACACAATCAAAATGATAAAGTGATTTATTTTCCGAAAAAGAAATGGTAATTGATCTGATATGTATTAAAAATTTGATATTAACAGGGAAAAATGAATAATATTGCAGCAATAGTATTTACTGAACATTTCTTTTAACAAAATGTTTTATTCATTGTTTTGAAAAGAAAAATGAAATGACACAAAAGAAATTATACATTCATTGAGAATCTTTTAATCTGATTAACAACTTTAATTTCTCAAAGTAAATTTCCTGGAGTTTAAAGTTTAAATTTAATTTTTCACAGTAAAATGAAATTAATTTCTAAATTGATCTTTAACATATTTAAAGAGTCAAATTTGTAAATTAATAAGAATTTAAAAAAAAAAAAATTACGTGTTAAATAAAAAAAAAAAAAATTTTTAGTGGGGAAAACCCGCTTTAGAAAATTTAGAAAGTTTACTTCCATTATATCGACCAAAAAGTTTTTCCAGCTTTCCTAATTTCACAGTGAAAATAATAATAGTAAATCGTTTGTTCGTTTAATGTGTGTGTAAATACTCTCGAGCCCCAAAACAATTAACTTAACTTACATTTTTGTTACAAATGTAAGTTAAGTTTTTGCCATACAAATGTGTTAAAAAAAAATAAAATACGGGGAATGTATTAAATATGAAGGGAATGTTTTGCAGTTTTTCTAAAATAAGTATAAGAAAATAATTATAATTGGTTAAGCGGATTAATACATTTATGCAATTTTTAAATGTCTCTATACACAATCATGGTCTCACTCTTTCAAAAATAAAACCAACAATCTTAATAATCTCCATCAGATAATATATTTGCTTTCAATATATACATAAGTATAAATAAAATCACAGCTTTTTAAGTATATATTGGCCCCAGAAGCTCATAAATGAGTTAAAATTAAGTACAAGCGTTGATCTTGGTCTTGAAACAAGAGTAAAAAAAATCAAATAAAAATAATCGAAAATAAAAACAATAAAAATAAAAATATAACAAATATAAATAATAATAATAAAAAAGAAAAATCAAATTGGCAACGGAATTAAAAAGGATAAAACTTAATCATAAACAATTTAAAGGAACAGTTGTTGCTAAAGAGTCCAAACATATGAAATACCCACGATTAAAGCACATTCTTTCCGCTTTCAAAAGGTAAAGGATGACGAGGGTGATGATGAGTAGAAGGATAATGCATCCCACTACGATGCCTATGACAACAGACATCGCTACAGGCTCTGCAAGAAAAAAGGATAATGCAATTAACACATGAATTTGCCAATCAATTTAAAAAAACAAGAAAGGAAAAGATATTTATATTTTCTCACATAGAAGTAGATACATTACAATTTATTGCACCAAATATTAAGATTTACTTAAGTAGTGGAAAACAATATTACTTGCGAAAAGATTTTCGACCGATTGAAATGTATGAAATTATACTATACAGAAACACTAAAATAATAAAAGTCCAAATACTACAACAATGAGTAAGTCACAAAGAATTAAATAATTTAAAAGCAAAGAAAGAAAGAAAGAAAGGAAAAAAAAGGCATTAATTATTCAAAGCAGTCAGACATGTGTAAAAATTTATTTTTTTCCCCAAAAAAATTCACTTGATATTTCTTTTGAAACACATCGTGTCAAAGAAACTACATTAAAAATTATTTTGAAATATACCATGTTGCACAGATATAAAATTCAAAGCATATGAAAATAAAATATGACAGCACATTTAAATTAAATATAAGCTTTAGAAAATGTTTTACAAATATACGTTATACATCCAATCTATAATATAAGAATAGTTTACTACAGATTAATTTATTGTAAAAGATATAATTATAGTTAAATATAATTAGGTCTCAACTACAGAAAAAATTATAAATATTGAAGCTACATCACACATCTTCGTATTAAATAACAAATGGATGTAAAAAAAAAGTAAGTACACAGATTTTTCACTTAGTGTTATTACGAAAATTTCATTTTCTAAATCTATACTCTGTTATACTACTGAAAATATGCCTAATGGGTAATTAAGGATTATAAATTAATTCATTGTTTTCAATGCCGACGTGTATGAGAAATAAAGTCTTACCAGACATTTTATTACACTAAATATAAAACATCAACTTAAACTTTATTACACTTTACATAAATGATAAATGGATATATTATTTAAAAAAATATTCGAATATTTCACACTAAAATTACTGAATGAAATAATGGCAGTCACAGATAAAGTAAAATATTCATTCAACTAAAACTATTTTTTAAAAAGTAAACAAAATTCTAGGGATAAAGTGTAGCATTGAGTTGCTAGCGTATGATCATACATGTATTTGTTAGGAATCCATATTATTAACTTACTTGTAGCTGCTACTCGCACGTAGATAACTCAACAAGACGTTTAGACAGCTACAAGGAAAGACTACGTTTTAAAAGCACACCCTTATCTTTTATTGTTGTTCTTAAACAGCATTCAATGCATTTCTTTGCATGCTTGTGGAAATGTTGTCCCGAAAAAGAGACAAAATAACCGAATAATAGTTACATTGAAATCATTCATTGAGGTACGAAGGTAGAAAAAAAATCGTTGAGGTCAAGTATTGTGGTCACTGCTATCGTCTACCACTGACCGGAACGATGGACAGAGCATAGAGGTCAATTAGAAGCGTTCGGGAATATTTATGAATAAGGTACGAGTCTACTGGACACTAGTATAATGCTTTAGTGATTTCTTATGGATGGAAATAAAAGAAAGTAGACAAGTACCGTCTTTTGATATCTTTTTATAGACACTGGTTTTCTATATAAAGCTCCTTACTTTTTATAAATATGTTCTTACATAATAGTATTTCATTCAAGGGCAAAAAAAAAAAAAAAATTAACACTTCAAACAATTACATAATACAATTATAATATTTTTTGCAAGAATAAAATAAATAATAAAACAAACTTTGAATAAAATAATAAGAATTGAGATGAGGAAGAAATTTGTTTCATTCATCATAATATTCACCAATAACATTTTATAATACAAGTTACTCACATATTGACAAACAGCACAAACTAATTGTATAATTCATAATACTTTGCCAAATTAAATAATTTAGGAATTGTAAGCAAAATAATTAAAACTGTTTTTCAGCAATAGCTAAAGGAATATAACCCGAACGTTATACATAATTTTCTTTTTGCCAAATTATCTGTTTTTGATGAGAGAATTTACAATGAAACAAATATCTCACAAAACAAATTTAATAGAAAAATAGTTTATTAAAAACTTCGCATAAAATATACTCTCCCTTCTAACGATTGTATATAATTTGCAGGGCTTATATATATAATTAAAACACATGTAACAGAAGTTTGTCTTAGCCGTTTTGACAAACTACATGGTATTTCTGTACTAAAAGAAACGTAAGAACATGCATATTCATTTAAAACAATAAATGAAAACAATAATAATAATAAAAATAGTAAAAAAATCTAGTTCAATAATAGTTACTTTATAGCAATGCGTAGTATCATATGGTGTGATTTAAAAGAATGTCAGATACTTTGACAAATTATTTATGTATATAGATTATTTAAATTATAATTCCATACTATTTGTTAAATAAAGGGAGTTTCTTATGAAATCGGAACATTTGGAAACCCTTTTCTTGGATACAAAATAATGAAAACTAATAATTTGGTTTAATTCATTTTGAATTAAAATTAACACCTAATACAAAGTATTGTAAACTGTTCTATAATTTTACGAACAGTTATAATTTTCAGAAGATTTTCATAACTTCAAAAATGCTAAGAAGAAAATTTTTTAATGAGGTTCATTTTAACTAAAAAACTATATATTTTTGTGAAGCACTTCCATTACAAAAAATAAAATATTCACGAAAGTAAAAATGTTATTTAGATTTGAAAATTATATCTTCAGCGTTTTAAAAATATTAGATCATAAATTAAAGCAATTACATTAATGAAAATACTTTTGGACGAGAAGTATGTATCATTTTTCTCATTAGTGTTATAGCCAAAGTTAATCTACCGTTTAGTTACAGAAAAACTGAATGATAGGAATTTATCATTTTTTTTCAAATTTAGAATATTTAAATAGAAATAATAATTTGAAATTAATCATTTAATAACCGTATTCACAAAAAAATTGCTATTTAAAGTTATTTTTTTCTTATTATTCATTAGTGGAAGTAATCATAATAATATATGATGAAAAATACCTTTTCAATGCCTTTTGAAGTAATTAAAATATGATATACAAAGTCGGTCATTTTCACTAATACCTATTGTTCTTTAGATAAATCTTTTCTCTATTTTTAATTAACATAGAAACATTCAAAAAACCTTTTTTGAAGAGTCATAGAATATCAGCAGTTTTAAGTGACAAAAAAAAAAGTTATTTTGGTCAAAAATCAAATTAACTTTTTCGGACTTGATACTTATTATATATTACTCATACTTTTTTTCGTGATTTTTATACTATACTCTACATATCAACTTACAAAAATTTAAAAACGTAACAATATTATATCTGTCTTTGTGAGTTTTTAAAATCTTATTTGAATAAAAACAACTACCAACCTGAAACTTTTTTCAGTATTTATTACCAAGAATTTTCCTTAAACAAGATTTCAAATTTCAAGAGTACCCATCATCATATTTTTTTTTTAAATTTCTGCTATTGATAATTTAAAATTCTCAAACAAATATCACCGACAAAATCTATAAATATTGAAGTCTCCGGTGAAAATTCATTATCTTATGCAAAACGAATCATACTACGAACAAAAGGTTAGGTTATATCGTTATTTGATAAGAACGAGATGTTGATTTAAAGTGCTGAATAAAACAGATTGCACTATTCAACTACTTAAGCTAAAAGTTTAAGAATTTATGCCAAATGGCATCGTTCCAAACTTTTTTTTGGTGTACTGGCTTTGTGATCTAAATTCTTGTTAAGAGAGATAAATTTTTAAATAAATGTAACCCATGAAATCTAAATTTAATGATCATTGAAAGAAATTGAATTTGTTCAGAAAATTCCCTGAAAGTGCACAGTATTATGTCAGAAACACTCATTCCTAACGATGAGATAAAATGGATAAACCTATAATCTAACAGAATTCTTCTGAATATTTCCAATTCTGAAAACTTAATAAACCTTTTAAATAAAATCTAGAATATTTATAAAAATGTCATGATGTTATTCAGAGTAGAATTTATTAAATTCCTGCAATAATAATCATGGCATTTCGAAAATTATTTTGAATTTAATTGTAAGTCAGCATGGTTATAAGCATTTCTTTTTTGAATTCCTACTATTAGTTCAGCTCTTCATATATATATATCTTGTTCAAATTTCCACTCATTAATAAAATACTTCTTATTCATTCACTTAAGTTCAAATCATTTTAAAACTTGTAGTGGATGACACTTGATATTAATACAGGTTTTTTTTCAAATATTAATCCATTACTTATATTTAATTAAAGAATAAATAGTAACAAACAAAAACAATAGTCCAGCACTATATATAAAAAGGAAAATCACTGATTGTGTTCCTGTAGAGCAATGGATAGCGCGTTAGACTTCTAATCCAAAGGTCGTTAGTTCGAATCCCACCTGGGATGGCCTAATCTCTGATAATGCGATTTATTTTTACTGTGTACTATATTATTGGAATAATTAAATCTAATTAATGAATAAATAGTAATAAACAAAAATAACAGTCCAATACCATATATAGAAAGGAAATTGGAAAATTACAAAGAAAATGGGTTTCTATATTTTGCCACTTAATATTCTGATTCTGTCATATGTATATGCTTATTTATATTAATTGTAAGTATTTAATGAAAAGTAACTAAAATAAATTTTTTCTTTGTTGATCTAAGTAGAAATTGACTTCATTTTTTTATATTACTTGTTTCATTGTACTTTAAACATTGAATTACACAATTTAAATAATGTATTTTCATGATACCATGATTAATGAGTGAGAGTTACATTAACGTCACACTATAAAGTTGGGATGGGCATTTAGTCGATCGCGGTCAGCCGGTGGATCACAAAGACATGTTGGTGTGACCGCCTGAGGATTAGCAGTTAGCAAATGTATACCAAAACATTCAAGATTGGCTGACAGTATAAAAGTATTCTACTGATTATAACTAGGAGCAGTGGCGTAACGTACACCCTCGCTACTTCCGCATCGTGAGGGGTCCAAAGCCTATGTTACGTTATGACTTTGCAATCCGTTGTTAAGAACCGGTGGGGCCCTAAACCCGATTTTGCAGGGGGGCCCAATATTCTTCGTTACGCCACTGACTAGAAGCACTAACTTAAGATGACCATGCTTTATTTTTAAATGTATTTTGAATTGTTTCATAACAAATGCATCATTTGATATTATTATATTTGTGGTTATTATTATTATATTTGTGGCTATTATATATTATTATGCTTGTGTATCTTGCGTTCTGCTTTAAACACTGTTTTAAAAGGGTATTTTATTGTAGTTATGTAGAAAAGTACATATCCCGGATTTATTATTAAGTTATATTAAATGTAGACCTTTATCTTAGCTCATCAGACCTACACCACTGGGTGAACAGCAACACCATGAAAAAATTAGAAGTAGACCGTACCCTGGAAAAGTCTGCCCACCCCGCATTTTTTTTATCACGGTCAAGCGATGAAGACGAAACCTAAGCTTGCACCTCACTCTTTAGATTACTACACTACGTCAATGGGAGGAATTTGAGTTTCGATAGATTTAACATGTATCAGCCTCTCTACACAGATGGTTTTCAGTGGAATTGGGGCACGAACTCAGGACACGTCGGCTACGAGTCCGAGACTACAACCACTAGGCTACCGTGACCACTAATATTTTTTCAAGATACAACGATTAAATTTCTTAAATCTCTCTCTCTATACTCTTTTTGTGAAAATGAATATACGAGGTCATTCTATAGAAGACATTAGAAATTAAGGGGATGGAAAAAGTCTGCATTCTGAGAACCATTTCTGTAGGCAAGTCTATGCTTCTATAAAATAAAATAAAACGTGGGTGCTAGTTTGATATCACGAGGCAAGACGCCAAGCAGCGCTTGTTGTCACACTGGAATGAAATACAAGATCGCGGCCTAGCGGTATCAAATCATCAGGAAGATAATTTTAAAAAGCTATTTTGAAATGCATCGAAATATACTTCAGAAGAAGAACATAGGAAGAGATTGAGAATAGCCAAGATCAATAAATTAATAATGAATAACAATATAATATAATAAAAGCTACATGTACTAATAATATTATGAAGTATATAATAATAATCTTATATTATAATTTAATAGTAATTATATATAATATTCTTGTAGTATAATTTAATAATAATTATTATATATAATAATAATCATATAATATAATTTAATAGTAATTATAAAAAAGAATAAAATCATCGTATTGTAATAAAAAAATTATTCATAAGAATACTCATATTACGTAATAATTATAAATAAATAAAATAATAATTATTATGAATGAATAATAAAATTATAATTATAAATAAAGAACATGATAATAATTATAAATAAATAGCATAATATGTAATAATATTTATAAAT
>BMAV01002796.1:114041-129461 GCA_019973955.1 Trichonephila inaurata madagascariensis
CCGCTTCATGATAGACGTAGAAGGAATCTTGTAAATTATTTAAAAATGAAAAAAAAAAAAATTAAGTTTGAAATCTTACAATAAATTTTAAATTACAATAACTTTAACAAACCCTTAAACACGGCTGAATTAGAAACTAATTTGATATTTATAAGACTGTAAAATTTCCATTTTATAAATAATTATAAAAGGAAAGATATGACTATATGTGAAAAAAAAAATTCTGCGAATGTTTAAGGTAAAATTTATGTACAAATGACATATTGTAAGAAAACAAAATATTTAACATACAAGTTTAAAATTATTTTTGTTAGCAGCTCCTTGTAGTTAGTATAACTTTCTATAATTTTAATTTACATTTTAACCGCCTATTTATTAATTGGAAATTTTGAAAAAATCGCCCAATGGGAAGTATTAAATCTTGGCGAGTATAACAGTTCCAAGGCGTTAAAATGTATTGCGACAAGGGACAAGAGATCTAATTTAACTTCATTAAAGAATTCATTAAAATTAATGGGAGAAGGAAGGATTTTTTAAAAATATAAATATTTTCTTAAATCTAGAATTAATTAACAAAATCTGCTGATAATAAAGTATCAGTCAAAATTTGATTACAGTTTAAACATGGGAATCAGTTAATATATAAAAATAAAAAGACTGTTAAGTTTTCATTAAAAATAATTTTAATTAAGACTACCTATACCTGAATAAAAAAAGAATTACAGTATGATAATATATTTACTTCAAAACTGTATAGTTTGTTATAATTAAGTTTCGTTATAAGCATGCAAGAAGAAACATAGAACGTGTTGGACAATTATTTTCATGTTAATAACTTAAATAAAATAAACATTAGTTATAAAATGTATTTCTCAACAAGACATACTTTTCATTAAAAAGCCATCGATTTGAGGGGAGGAGGATTTAAAAATAAAAGTCACACATATAAAGATAAGAAAGTATTTTAAAAAAAGAAAGAGAAAAAAAGTTTATAAAATGTTAATATTCATTCATTAATTTTTTAAATGTACTATATAAAACTGCTGTCGACATTTTCCTTCTTCCCAAATAAGATAAGGTCAAATGCTTGTCTGCTTTCTCCTTTTTTTCAATTCCTACTATTAGCTCACACTCTCTCTATATATTTACTTATTTATTTATTTACCTCTTCGTGGAATTTTCAATCATTAAAATACATTTTAAAGCGCTCAATTGAACTGAAATTTTATACACATGATTATATTATTTAATTATATTTAACTAATTATATTTAAATAATTATATTTAATTAATAATTAATAAAAATTAATTGATTAAAACTAATTATTCGAAGAATTACAAATTCAGCCACATTGGCATCATTTTTGCCGACTTGTGTCAAAACTTGAAAATGTTTTTTTCTCACGTTTTAAAGCATTCAGTTGAACTGAAATTTTATAAACACGATTGTTTTGGGGTAACAATACGATACATTAAGGATAATTAATAAAAATCAATTACCACTTAAGGTTGTGATTCTGTCATACGTATACACAGATGTATATTAATTGTAACTATTTAATAAAAAGTAGCTAAAATAAAAATTTTCCTTGTTGATCTATGTAGGAACTGACTTAATTTTTTTTAATATTACTTGTTAAAACATAGAACATATTCTGTTTCAATTCAGTATTTTACGAAGTATATTTTAGGATGACCATAGAAAGCACTATTTAGGTATGTCAAAATGAAATACGTGATTCTAGTTTAAAAGTTGATTTATGAGTAAATAAAACAGAGAAGCAGATTGTTAGAGGTGACCAATAAAACTCGCGGTTATAAAAGTGATTTAGTTTTACTCTAGGATTAGGAAGTCATTTATAGTTTTTTTATAGGTTATTATAAACTGCTTCAGAAAAGTTAGATAAATTAGATTCATTCTCTTAATTAGATATATAGATCATTCACAACAAATTTTTAAATTACCCGAGTGTTGATTAAAGAACCTTGAAAAGTGACTATGATTTATCAACTGACCAAGTATTAGAATACTTAGATCCTAAATACTCTAGACAGTAAAAAGCATTTTATATAAAAAGAAAAAATTCAGAAAAACCTGTCAAAATGTTATAGTGGAAACAAGAAAACACAAGTTAGATAGTGCGCTATTCTTCAAAAGCATTAGAATTAAAATTTTTAATGAAACAAATTAGTTAATTCGAAATACGAATTTGAAATCAAAATTCCAACGAAAAAATACACATGTTACGTAAAAGTTACAAATAATTGCTTATAATAAAGAAAAAAACTTCATAAATACTTAAGACTGCCTATTTTTCTCACCGATTTTAGATAATCCTAACAATATAATAAAATGTGATTGGAGAGAAACATTAATTGAACCTCTAACTCCCATCTTAAATCTATAAATGCGATATTTCTAAAACTTTGAAAAATTTTAATAAAATAAATTATTTTGACAGCATCTGATATTATGGAAAAGCATAACTCAGCTGATCAAATCACTTCGGATTGGATTTGGAAGCTAAGATTGGTCTTTAAATATTTCAGATAGGTATCTAATGAATTAAATAAGATGATATACATGCGACACACAAACGAGCTGAATGATAATTGGCGTTGAAAAGTGGCTTACGTATAAAAATAATAAAAAAATAAATCTTATGAGCCCGGACAATGTCTATAAAAATCTAATGTTATCCTGAGTAGGAAACTACTGCACACATGGTAGAACGTCCAAGGACCAATACATTACGAGGTTTTGGAACCTAATGATAAGCTCAACTAGGAGCGATACTGTCAGAAAATGGATGGTTTAAGGTATCCGACTACGTTCGGAACCGTGATTTTTAAAAAGCGCATAAATGGATAATTTTCATGATAGTTAGTGTCACATAGATTAGAATACATGTATAAAATTGTTTGAAGGACATTTTGACAAAAAAAATTATTTAAATACAATATTTCGGCAAAAAATTAACTTAGAATAACCTTTTTACAAAATGTTCTCCTTTTGTGAAAAATGCTTTTATTATAATATTTTGCCTGTATATAGCTCAGACATCTGTACAGAGGCTCAACTAGGATTTTTGAAAAGTTCACATTATTTTCAGAGTTACAACCCATTGAAATAATTATCGGGTTTTTTTTCTAAACATTTCTCCCCTCTGTTGTCGTAAAACACGGATAAACCCACTTCTAAGTTATATATTTCAAAAATTCTAGTGGAGCCTCTGTACAGAGATCTGAGCTTTATACAGGCAAAATATTATTATAAAAGAAGGATTTTTCGCAAAAGGAGAATATTTTGAAAATGGATCATTCTATGCTCATTTTTTGTCAAAATATTGTACTTAAATAATTTTTTATTGTAATACTATCCTTAAAACAATTTTATATACATTTTTTAATCTAAGTGACACTAAATATCATAAATATTATCCATTCATACGCTTTTGCAAAATCACGGTTCCGAACGCAGTCGGATACCTTAAATAAAGAAAATAACGAAAAGAGGAAGGTGAAATTTAATGAAAAACACATCACACGGAATCATAATAATGACAAACGACATGGTGCTTTGGTGACTCGCCAGAAAATCACAGAGTTAGGTTGGGAAATTCTACCTCATCTACCGTACTCACCAGAACTAACACCTTCCACTTATTACTTGTTCAACTCTTCCAAATTCTTTTGAAAGGGAAAACTTTTAGAAATGAAGCAAATGTCAACCGAGCACGAACTGAGTTTATCCATTCTAAGGACAAAACATTTTTCAAAAGTATTATCTACAAATTACTATCACGCTGACAAAGTGGTCATAAGCAACGACGGAAATTATCTTGTACAGTAAATACTAGAAACTGTACAATAAATACTAAAAACGTGTACAATAAATACTAAAAACATGTACAATAAATACTAAAAACGTGTACAATAAATACTAAAAACTGAGTACAATTAATACTAAAAACTGCGTGCAATAAATACTAAAGTATTAAAAATATGTATTATCTGCTTTCACTTCCTGAATGGACGAAATGTTTCGTTAGATTTTATGTACAAAGAAACTTTTTGAGGAAAATACAATGCTAGAAGTTCTTTAAAAATTACAATATTATCTTCTTGTATTGTGTATATTAAAAATTATACACAACAAAAAAATAATACAATTCAAGTATAAAAAAAATAATGCATATAAACTGAAATAAAATATTTTATATTTCGAATTTTACAAAATGTGCTCCCTTTCTAGATTTCTTTTATTCATACAAGCTGATCCATCATACAGAATTTGTAACACTTGCCATATTCTCGTTTCGCCCTGGTAACTTACACTTAACTTTTTTTTTCTCTCTCTCTCTCTATCTCTCTCATTTTACCTTAGGACATTCAAAAGGATTTGGAATAGAAGTGAGAAGGAAGGAGGGAGAAAAAAAAACCAAATTTAATCAATGCAAAAGTCACGGTTCCATTCGTACTGCGCTTAACAAGAGAAAAACCAGAAATAAGAGTATTTTTTCCCCTCAAGTTAGCAGAATTCTACTTGCTACAAAATTTTTCGACCTTTTTCGGAGACAGAAATGAAAATTTCCATTTTGAAACTAGAATAGCAAAAGAGAGAGAGAGATGGAGAAGGAAAAAAAAAAAGAAAGAAAAGACACAAAAAATAAGTTAACTTACGTCAAATGCAGCCGTCCAAAAAGTACAAGGCTGTGTCAGAGCAAGAGAGTTTGAATGGGTAGCTTCGGGGAGAGGGAAGGTTATATGGAAGAAAGCAATAGACTTACAGTGTCTACTGTCACACGAAAATTTCTTTTCCACGTAGCAGCTTGGGGGAGGATTTCGAAGACAACTGACGCCGTATAACTGATAAATTTCAAAATTCTGAAGAAGACTTAAATCGTCTTCTAGTTTTGTTTGTTGAACGTTTCTTTTTTCCCAAGAAAATAAAAAAAAAGAAAAGAAAGTCATTCGAAGAAGTAAATATTTGAATAAGAATTCCATTGGGCTTCAAATTGTTGATCTGGAAAGCATGTACGGTTGATTTTCAAATAAACCATGGACTATATTCGGTTCATGGGTGAGAATATTCAATATAATCCTTAATTTCAATTTTCATGGTATAACTTTTATGGCAAGCTTATTTAAAAACAAGTAAAGTAAGAAAAAAAAAATTAAGTCAATTCCAACTTAGGTCAACAAACAAAATCATGGCCGTGGGTAGCCTGGTGGTTAGAGTATCTGACTCCAGACGGGAAAGCCTGGGTTCGATGCCCAATGCCACTAAATACCCTCTGAGTACATACGGAGCACGTGCTCGTTAAATCAGTGGGTCCGAAAGTCTTGTGGGCTGAATCACGATTGCAGGGTACTGGAGAATATTTCCCTCCACTCCAGTCCCATGGCAAAATTGTGGAGGTGGTGTCGCCATCTATCGTCTCTTCAGGGAATTTCGCCGAGGTAATTCGTACTGTCACCTGTATGGTGCTCAATGCCTAGGCCAACGACGGGCGTACTTCTAGCCCCTTGCCACGATGAATTTTGTGGGTCTTGTTCTGACTACGTCAGACAGGTGGCAATAGCCACAACACAAGAAATTTTTTTTTATCCTTTATTAAATTTGATATCATAATTCATATTTGAAAAATATGCCTTAAGTGTCATCCACTACCAGTTTTAAAAAAATGTATTTGAAGTCAAGAAAAAATTTCTTAGAAAAACGTACGGGCGCCATCTGTTGTAATTCTAACTACGCCAGAAACAATGCAGATTAAATTTAAAATTAAATTAATGAATTAATATTTGAAAAAAAAAACTGTATTAACATCAAGTGTCATCCACTACAAGTTTTCAAAAATATATTTGAACTTCTGTGGATGAATAAAAAAAAATTATTAACGATTGAAAATTTAATCTAGATATATATATTTTATAAATATAGGGAGAGAGTAAACTAATTGTAGGAATTGAATAAAGTAACCGGTAGGAGATTTCAAAACAAGAAACACTAAATAACTTTCCAACTACATAGTCAACACATTTCCTAGATTTAATAATTTTAATGAACTAAGCCTTTCTTCCATAGAATTTAATGACGTCATTTGCTCAGAAACTTATATTTAAACTCCCAAGCAGACATTTTATCAATGATACTTTAATAAACTAACTTGACGTTTACAATTCAAATGGAACTTATGCCCATATGATTTACAATCAAAACGTTGTACACCATATTTGATATTATTACTTTCTTCTTGTACGTAATATATAATTATTTTAAATTATTCAAATTTATTAGCCTTTGAACTTTTCAAAGTTGAAACGAAAACATGGTTTATTCTAAAAGCAAATGAATAGTTATGTGAGGAAATTGAGTTTACATTTCAGTAAGTTATAATAACTATTTCGCGAAATAAAGTTCAAACTGAAAATATTTTCAATTGGATATTTAAAAATAGGTGATTTTAATGATTTTTCTTCTGTATGCCTGGTCATTTAGAGTTAAAATAAATTTAAAAATATACATCAGTTTGCAGAATATTATAGAGAATGAATTAATTTTTACAAAAATAAAATATTGTATACGTATACTACAATAAGAGTACAAGGACAAGATTACACACTTGTGATCTTGTAGGCCTCAATCTGACATAGTCGAGATCAGGTGGCATTAAACAACAACACAATAAGAGCGTATTTTTTTTTCCATCGCTGTTTTTTTTTCTTTTAAAAATTGAGCACATAGGCAACCTGGTTCTATGGATATATATATATCTATTTTAATTCATTTATTTTTAAAAAAAAATATAAATTTATAAAATTCAGGTTAAAATTTTAAGAAATGTATTTAGCGTTAAAAGGTTTATTAATATTAAAACGAAATCGTCATTACAAGCTATATAAGTAGCGCACACAGGAACTTTTCAAGGGGGGGTCCAGGGTCAAAAATCCACCATTCTTGTATCATGCTCTCTTTGATTTTATCGATTTCCGGGAACAAAAAACAGTAAAAAACTAATTATTGAATAAATAATTAGCATTAATTAATAAAATTAATCATTAATAACAAATATTTAATTAAATTTTAAGTGCTATATATTTAAAATCATAATCAATCGGAAAAAAAATCAACGGCCTTGGGGGGAGGTCCGGACACCTAGGACACCCCCCTTAGGTGCACCAATGAGCTATATAATTTATTTATTTCGTACTTTAAGTACCTACATGTTGAATTTGATAATTTGAATGGGACTCGAATAAATTAAAAACATAATGAAATAAAAAAATTTCATAAAATTATTTAATATAAACATATAACTTTTTAAAAATAAAACATCAAAACCACTCAGAAATAATTCCAAATTTGAAAAAGAGACTACGTGTAAAACAAGAAAACTTTTTTCATTCATAAAATCGAGTTTTTCCCAGCGGAAAACGTAGTTAAAAAGATAAAAATGGCTCCATTCATCCACACAATAGTAATTTCTTTCTTATAAAACAACATCTGCTTACACACTATAAAAATGATTGCATCATTGCTATCTCAATGAACATAAAAAAAACATTAGAACATAAAAAATACAAACATAAACTGAGGATGTTATTTACAGCCATAAAACTTTTATAAACAATATTTTATATCGGCAAATAATGCGCTACTACCACCCTTTGTGAAATTATTACTAGTATAATTCTTACAAATTATACTATAACTAGTATCACTATAATTATTCCTCACCTCTGACTTCTAAAGCTACAGCAAACGCCTCACTCCCTCGTTCGTTTTCGACGTTGAGAGTATATTTTCTCGAATCACTTCCATCCACTCCTCTTACAATGAGTCTGGCTTCGTAACAATCTTTGGCTCCTTCATCCTGGAAGCAAAATAAAAGTCATTCAAAAACCAGTTGATACCACACGTGAGGGCTAGTTATGTAAATCATTTCTCAAGGAGAGCCTGAATCGGAAATGAAAGATAAATTTAATGATATCCTATGAGTAACGTATAATTAAATGCAATGTAATTGGGATATAAAAACAAGTAATATAAAAAAAAAAATTAAGTCAATTCCTACTTAGATCAACAACGAAAAATTTTATTTTAACTACTTTTTATTAAATAGTTACAATTAATATAAATATGTATATACACATATGACGGAATTACAACATTATATAAGTGGTCATTAATTTTTATTAATTATCATTTAAGTATCGTATTGCCATCCAAAACAATCGTGTATATAAAATTTCACTTCAACTGAATGCTTTAAAACGTGAGAAAAAACCTTTTTCAAGTTTTGACACAAGTCGCCAAAATAGTCCCAAAAATAAAGCCAACGTGGCTGTATTTGTAATTCTTTAAATAATTAGATTTAATCAATTAATTTTTATTAATTATAAATAAATTACTGTCTTGCCATCCAAAATAATCATGCATTTTCAGCTCAGTTGAGCGCTTTAAAATGTATTTATTAATGATTCATAAATAAATATATAGAGAATATATATATGAGCTAATAGTAGGAATTGAAATGATAACTCTTTTGGTTTGATCGAAACAGTATGATGGGATTGATGTTAATATATTGTCTAAAATAAAGCCACAGTCTGCAGATTTCTTGGATATTTTTAGTATATTACGTAAGCTACATGACGAAATATTTCACATTGACTTTTTTCAATTCCTACTATTAGTTCGCACTCTATTTATATAATTAATATAGATATATATATATACGTAAGACAGAATCGCAATATTATGTGTCAAAATAGAAGAGATTCTCCTTGCAACTTTCTATTTCCTTTCTATATAGGGTGTTGGACTATTTTTTTTTTTGGTTTTGTTTATTTGTTATTATTTATTAATTCATTAAATTTAATTATTCTAATAAAATAATATAGTAAGAAAAAAATCACATTCTCAGAAATTATGCCATTTCAGGTAAGATTCGAACCCACGACCTTTGAATTAGAAGTCCAACCCGCTATCCATTCTGCTGCAAGGGCGCAACGAACGATTTTCCTTAATTAATATGCTGTTGGACTATTATCTTTTTGTTACTATTTATTCATTTTTAACTTAACTAATGAATTAATGTTTGAAAAACTGAATTCACATCAAGAGTCATCTATCACGAGTTTAAAAATTTTTGAATTTTGAATGGATGAATAGAAAGTATTTTACTAACGATTGAAAATTTGAGCAAGATATGTATATATATATATATATATATATATAGGGAGAGAATGAAATAATGGTAGAGAGAGGAATTAAAAAACAGACGTAAGTGAATAAATTGAAGCATTAAATAAGAATTTCAGAAACACAAAGCATGGGAATATTTGAAATGTGCATTAAGCCGACAAAAAAAATTTTTTTTGTATCCCAATTTCAAGCACACCATGAGAAGATTTCCGCGTATAATTAAGTTCTAAAAATATAATTTTTCCCATTTTATTCAAAAGATATGAAATTTAGAACTCTAGTTTCAAAAAATATTCAGTAACATCAAGAGCTTGTGATTTACCCACAGCGACGCATATATTTCTGAGGTAACTATTAACAACAAGTAAAATTATTGAATTACAAATAAAAGAATATGATAAATATGAGTTATTTTTATTTTCTCTTAAAATAGTTATGTGTGTGAAATCGTTACATCACAAAAATACACACACACATACATACAAATCTTGTTTTCACGACAAGATGTCATCTAAATATCGAATGACTATTCATATTTCAACATATTTATTAGATTACAGCAAAAAATAATGAATGTTGCTTATATTGACTCATTCCTAATTTCATTTTTACAAGTTAATGCACAGAAGCTGTACTCTGTCTAATCATATCATTACCAAATTTTTTATGCATGGATAAACTTCGAAGCTAGACTACTTACGGATCAGGTCAAATTTTAAGGAAAATTACTCATTTAAACATGTTCCTAAAATAAAGAATGCTAAAGATGTTTGCAAGCCTCTAAATAATAATATTAACTCATAACAAAACATTTTTTTCTTGCTTCTGTAGCTAAAAAAACATCAACTCTGGTTTGTTTATTGCCTGCCAAATTAGCTAAAAGCACTTTCACAGCTTTCTCAAGGCCGAAAATTAACTTATTAAAAATTCCACGGAGAAGGTTGCTCATCAAAGGTTGCAGAGCAAAAATCCCTCATGAGCTTAAGGGCTTCTTAATTACTCAAATTGTTTTAACACTTGCCTGACAAAGCTCCTCTAAAATAGCACTCACCTTCTTAAAAGCTAATTTGCGAGAAGCTTTCTTCTTTTCCTTTTAATTGAACTTCACGCGATAAAAGTAAGCGCTAATTTACCACGCTGATTATAAGTAAATTTACAAAGCCATTTTTGAAAATGCAAGTTTCATCCACCAATTGCTTTATTTTAGCAACACAGGCTTAAAAATAGTACAGAATCCTTATGGAAATAAATACATCAGCAAACAAGTAATTATGAAACATAAAAATTGCACTAAATAGACCCTAGGAACAGAATATTTAAGCATGTTCTTCAATAAACTGTACCCTTTTTAATTTTTTAAGCGACTCACAAAAACTATGTGATCAGAATATTTTTTTTAAAAAAAGACTTATGATAAGCGCTATGGGGGGGTTTAGCTTTTTCTAAACGTAAATTATCTAACTTAAAATAGAAATGTAAGACTTTAAAACACCTACATTTATTCAGAAATACTCTCCAGAATTATGAAAAATTAATAATTATATACTTAAAATATTTATAAATTATTGTCTTAACTCATTAACATTTCACTCACTTTCAAGTGCGATTTATGGATACAGTTTAATGAGATTAAATTCATAGAGAAAAGGCATAGTCGTCCACGTGCTTCGAAGCGACCAATGAAGATCGATATTTACCTAGAACAGCGAAGTGTAAAAGGAATGCAATAGTTTCCCAGTAGTCTGGTGAATTTCATAAGGCTATACGAACAGAAGTTTCAGAGCTTATTTTTTTCCAAAAGACTACTTAAGAGATCTGTTCTTCAGAAGAATTTCTTGTTTAAGTCCCGTTGACTTAAGTGCAGAAAACATTCGGTTTAGTATGATGCAAGGGCATCGACATAAGAACAAGGACAAATAGAATGTATAGTTAAGCCCAGATTCAGCCGAACAATTGATTATCGATACAGCTTGACTGGAGGGTACAAGGAACCTCTACATATTTTTCAATATAGAAAAAAAAGACCAGTATGTCAACGAAGGTTTGTTGATTGGGTTGGGAATCATGCCGTACCAACGAATAGACCTTCACGTCTATGATTTCAATCAGATATTGAGATGAAATCTTGGAGCTCTATATTCGTCTATTTCAAGGGTGCGATTGAGCTGAATTTTATATTTATGAATGTGTATCATTGTACATATAGAGCCAATTTATGAATTTCTGGAAAGTTAGCATATTTTCCTGATGGAGTGGCCAGTCAGATGTCCAATTTTTGATTTTACAGAGTATATTTGGAATGTTCTCCGGCTGCGCAACCCACCTTCCATCACCCAGAATCATACAGAAGCTGAGAAAAGCTTTGTTGGTAGAGAGGAATCACCTACCACAGTAACTCGCACTATCTCATTTTCAGCAAGAATCCATGTTCTGAAAGTTGCATAACTGCAATAAGGGGTCCTAGGCTCTACTTTTTGTCTATTTCGCAGCATGTCTTTAGGACCCTTTTATGATCATGGACTGTATACACGAATATGCGTATGTATCGTAATAACGGTTGTGTGCTTTTCTCGAGGTGGGTGATTGATTCGATTTCATTTTAATTAACGTCGCACTCAAAAGCAACATGAGAGCTACTGGTAACAGAGCTCGTAATTTTGACAATAATCATGAGAAAAAAGCGACATCTGAATTGACATTCCCCTCTTTAAACCTCTGTAGCACGACAGCAGGAGTTGAAACCTCGACAGATTTAAAATGCCTCAGTCTCTCTGCAAGGCGAGTCTTCAGTGTTACTAGGACTCGAACTCAAAACGCCAGCCACGAGTTTGTAATCATATCCACTCAGCTGCTGCGGCCACTAGATGTTTACTAAATCAACCTATATGTACATGCATAACTTCATTAAAATCTGTCAATTACATTTAGGGATAATCCACCCAAAGAGAAAATTCTCTTACCTTTGAACACTAGAGTGATACCACACACACGTGTTGAATAAAAACTCTTTTTTTCCTCTTTTATAACTTATTATATTATGCATGACGTATTAGAACAGCCGAGAATTTGCTTTTTCACATTTCTTTTTGCTTTAGTACGTCATGAGATTTTAACTTCTCCAATTTTCTGATACATGGTTTTTTTTAACGAAAAAAAAATTGTTAATTTAACAAGCTCATACTTTTTGAGAATGCCAAGGTTTTAACTCGGTTATTATTTCAATAAAAATGAAAGGAAAAGACACGTCACTGTATAGCAAATTATATATATATATATATATATATATATATATTGCATTATATTAATATAATACTATATAATATATAATTACTCATTACATTAATAATCACAATTACCTATTACATTATTTCGCATTTATAATATAATTATGCATCCCAGATAATAGTAACACACACTGAAATCCAGTAAGTATTTCTCAGAGATTTATAAATGTGTTAAAGATAGCACACACACAATTCATATCCACTAATATTAATTTTCCTCTATTTCGTTGAATGCATGCATTATTTTTAATAAAGGCAAGGGATGCCTTAAGATGTCAACACGCCAACTGCTTTAACAGACAGCTAGTCGAAATGTATGTCATAATATTACCTAAGGCTAATAACTCTCAGCCACAACCTTACATGGAACAAGCCTTATTCTAGACAACACTTCAGGCTTTGCTAAACAGCCAATCGACACTCATCCGCGGAGAATAGCCACCAAATCCTGTCCTTGACCATGGTCCACAATCTAGTATCTCTCACTTCTCCCTCAATGATGTCAACCTGAAGATGAGTGTTCCTAAAACCACTGACAACAACACTCAATGCGGAGTATCATAAGCCTCGCGACGCTTTGGTGACGTTTAAAGCATGGGCGTTTAGGAATTAATTGGATACCGAAACACAGAGGGATGCGAAGATACTGTGAATATTATATGTAAGGATGGAGCTTTTGGTAATTAACTACAAAGCAATTTGCTGTCCTAAAGATGCCAAATATCAGGCAGTGTCGATGTTCAGTTCATGTTCGAAATTTAATGAAATACTCAATATAGTATTCATAGATAATAGAGGGTGTCTACGGAAAACAAATTGTTTGTTGTTCCTTTTACTCAAATAAAATGAACAACAAAAAATAAAAATGCATATCAAAGTCAATAAATATATATAAAAAATAATATTTTTGCAATTAAAACACAAAACACATGTAACTACATTGATGTTACCAATAATTTAATATTAGTTAGAAAAATCCTTACATATCAAACTTTGAAAGAAACAAAATAATATATAATAATAATAATAACATTGAAGGAGTTGAAAAAAGAGCATTTTGTAAGATTTACGTTTGAAACTCTAATCTTTGGCAAATTTGATATTTTTAAAAGAGCCTAAATTAACAATATAAGAAAAATTTCGATGACTAAATGAATCATGAAATACATTGTTTTAAAAACATAGCAACTTTAACTTATCTTATATGTATTTACGCTCTTGAAAGATAGACAAGTTGACTTAATTACAAAACTAAAAAATGGTTTTTTTTAAACTTTTTTACGAGTCTATCTGTAAACGTTGTGAATTATGAGTACAATTTTTGAACACAGAAATTCATTTATTCTTTAAGCGACGATTTTTAAGCATATGTGACCAGCATTCCGATGAATTTATAGCATACAATTCAAATATGAGTCGAGCTCACCACACTCAATAATACATAGACAGCAATATAATGAGTGATATATTTGAGAGCTGTTTCATGCAATAGTTGTTGCTGCTAATGCCATCTGTCTGACGGTGTTAGATCGAGATCTACAAAATTTATCACGAAAAAGGGCTCGAAGTACGCCTGTCATAAGCCTTAGCACCAACATTGAGCATCTTAGATGACAGAAAGATTTGGCTCTGTTCTGTTCCAATAGTGAGGAAGAACACCCTGGAGGTGGTCAAGGTTCTCCCACCTCTCTCCTCTTTCCAGCAACCTCACGAGAGGACTTGTAGCTCGACAGCTATTTTGAGTATACCTCCCATGCCCCACCGACATCACACATTTAGAAACATCTATGCCTGCTCAGAGATTAGAACCCAGGTCCTACGGCACAGCAATACCAAACACTGTACCAGATGGGCGGCTATTTGCACTTACGCGAAAAACAACTTATTTTCTTTATTATAAATGGTGCTAATTGGCAATTTTTCAGTTTTTAAAAGAGTGATTTTCGTAATCTGATGTTTATAAGTAAAAGATAAATGTTTGCTTGAGTAAACAAAACCTATAATTGTTGATTAAATAGAATAAACTAAAAAAAGAAATATATATATATATATATGTGTGTGTGTGTGTTTCTATATACATTATTCAAATGGAATAAAATCAAATGATCTTGTGGTGAAATTATTTAAAAAATACTAAATCATGAACTAATTCTAAAAATTAAAAATCTTTATCAACATCTACCTATTACCGTATAGAAATAGAAAAGATGAGTGATCTACAAACGAAATGAAAAGATAAAGAAGTGTGTTACAAAAATTCATCTTAATCTAGATTCGAATTTAATCCAATTTTCTTTAGAAACATTTTCCTGTCTCCAAGCGGTCGAGAAAAAAAAAATAAATTCAGGGCATTATATAGTGTTATATATTTTTTAACAGAGAAAAAAGTCTTAGAAAAAAAAATTTAGCGACAAAAAATAGAAATAATAAACCGAGTTTATGTTTATTTTCCGAGACGCAATATTTTTTTAATCTAATTTACAATCTCGCGCTATCTTCCATTCAAACTCCCACATCCCCGAAATATTTTCAAAGTATTTTTGCTTTCACTTAAATGTGTCAAGGCATCAACGATCGGAATTAAATTTTAAACCAACGCAGCGCAATAATCCAACCTTTTAAAAGAGGAATGC
Organism: Trichonephila inaurata madagascariensis; assembly: GCA_019973955.1. Classification (NCBI taxonomy): domain Eukaryota; kingdom Metazoa; phylum Arthropoda; class Arachnida; order Araneae; family Nephilidae; genus Trichonephila; species Trichonephila inaurata. Next base: position 129,170 of record BMAV01002796.1, read on the forward strand.
AATAATCTCTTTTGGCGAAAGTTTCACAGCTAGAGCAGTCTTTCTTTTTCGTTATATTCTGACAATCCCGAAACTTTTACTCAAGTCCCAGGAGCGAAGGAAAAGTATATCATAGGGTATTTCTGATCGTGACGTCTCGAGTGATGCCATGCGTAAAGCTAAACTTCTTTTGAACACTGAAAGTACTTGAATAGATTTCTTTTCAGCGCAAATAAAAATAAAATATTATATCTTATTTATAGGGGGAAATAACCACACGTCTTTAGAAATAAAATGGCTTAATTTATATCTG
>BMAV01002796.1:130566-143159 GCA_019973955.1 Trichonephila inaurata madagascariensis
AAAGATCTATCTGCTGGTACTCAAAAAATGTAAGCATATATACTTTAAATGCTACACATATTATATAATTTTAACTGTGTACGTATTCTTATATTATTTTTAATATACCATATAATTTCAAAATACTCCGCCTATTCTTTGAAAAAATCTTTTAACTTTAGATTGGGACTTACAGACAAAATTCAAGAAATTTATGGCTGAAAGTCTTTTTTATCATGATATCTTTCAAAGGGTTCGCTCCCATTTGAGGCGCTAAAAACCTGAAATTAAGAAAGTTTAATATCGTCGCGAGATAAGCCGGCTGGGTGGCGGGATTGGTTTGTCGCAGGCCTTCTGCAATCAAGGTTGCGGATTCGACCCCGGCCCAAGTCGGTGGACTTTCATGATACAGAAAATCGTCAGCGGCCATATCGTATGATTATACGACATGCAAATAAATCCCTTGAGTACCTGTTTGGCTTGGGTGCTCTCGGCAAAATTAAAATCCCAAGTACGGTTTCGCATCACCAGAGCTCAAGCGCCTGAGTTCTGGCGTGTACTGGGCGTCAAAATTACTTGCGGTATTTGGTACCGCCTATATGGTGCTGTACTAAAAAAGTGGAACCAGCTCTTGGGAATGTACTACGTCGACAAACGCTAAATACCAATGTGTGGCCCCATTACAGAAGAAGATATCGTCGAATTACAAAGCAACGCACGGCTATTGACGATAGATCTTGTAATTTCGACCATCGGTCAAGTAACCCCTTCAGGACAGGCGAAAGGAGGAAGAAGCGTTTCCCCAGGCCCGCGCATTCGGAGAGTGTACGCACGCACATGACTGGACGAATTTCCCTGCTAAGCCTAATTTCATTTAAAAAGTAATGTAAAATCTTAAATGTAATCACTGGAATTTATTTTTTTTTATTACAATTGATAATATCTGAATATACACAGTTCAAATATTTTAAATTTTTTAATAAAAAAAGTACTCTTTTCGCCATGAGGATTAAAAACAAGTAATATAATTTTTTTTAAGTCAATTCCTACTTTGAATGGAAGAATATAAAGTATTTAATAACGATTGAAAATTTGAATAAGATATATATATATATATATAGAAGGAGAGAGTGAACTAATAGTAGGAATTGAATAAATTCAAAGATATTTTGCCATACCTCAATTTCTGTGCTTAAATATACCTATTATACTATTGAAAAATACCGCGTTACTAACAAAAGTGAAGAATTTTCTTTGTTTTTCTTACATTTTTTCAACTAATAATTAAATAAAGCAAATGTTTTTTTGTATCATTTTGTTCGCAATTTTATGTAAATTTTAGATCAGTTTACGAATATTAAATATGTTTACAAACTCGCGGAAGTTATTCATCAAAAACCGCGACTAAAGAAACACAAGTAGTCTGTAGGATTGAGAGGAATTACAATTAACCAATTAAATAAAATCTTGTGTTGGCGAATCAACTTTCCTGGATTTTTCACGGAAATTTAATGCAATGTTTTGCTTCTCGGTAAATCGTTTGGGTCATTAGCTTTAACTGAATGCTTTAACACGTGAGAAAAAAACATTTTCAAGTTTTGACACAAGTCGCCAAAAGGGTCGCTAAGTCGCCAACGTGGCTGTATTTGTAATTCTTTAAATAATTAGTTTTAATCCATTAATTTTTATTAATTATAATTAAATTATTGTATTGTCATCCAAAATGATCCTGTAAATAAAATTTCAGCTCATTTCAGCGCTTTAAAATGTATTTTATTAACGATTGAAAATTCCACCGAGATAAATAAATAAATATACAAATATATAAATAAATAAATATATAGATAGTGCGAGCTACTAGTAGGAATTGAAAAATAGACTCAAAACTAGCAAAAACCGTCTGGCAAATATCAAAAGATGCGGTCCTATAACTAATACAAATCTTTTAAATAACAGCTAATATATCGGGTTTTTTTTAAATCAATCCTTTTATAATGTTTTTTGCTTTCTTAGTATTATATATACTTTAGTAATTATGTTTTAAGTTCTTATGGTTTTAGCAACTCTAATTACGATAGCAACGAAAGAGAATCGTTTGTTCCTACTGAATTAAAAATGAGTCACAGTAAGAACAAAGATTCTTTTTCGTTAAAAATGAGTCATCGCGTTTGTTCTATGAAGATCTGCTTTTTAAATGTCTCATGAGTTTTAAAATTATTGATGAAAATATGAATCATAAATAAAATGAATACTGAAACTATTATTATGAATGTCTAATGGCCAATAAACTAATAACCTTTTCTTCTTTTTCCAACTTAGTCAAAATACAAACAGAAATCCAGAGCGCAATAACTCACAAACCCTTAAATGCCCGATTCTCCCGAAAAATCGTGGCCGCGGTAGCCGAATGGTATAGGTATCGGATCGTGGCTGACTTTGTCACGCGAGTCGAGCCCAGTACCACTAAAGACCCGTTGTGTAGGGCAGTGATGCACGGCTAAATTTATCGAGATCTCAAATGTCCTCCCATTGGTGTGGTAGTTAGGAGAGGGGGTGCCAGCTCAGGTGTCGTCAACATCACTTGACCATGGTTCAAAATTACGTGGTCTGTCGCCAAAAGCCCTCGTGTAGCTGAACAGTGCGACGTTAATATTCACTCACTCACTCACTCTCCCGAAAAATCTAAACATGTGCAGTTGTTTACATTCATAAATATCAGGAATCTAATTTAAAAAAAAAAACCCTGAGCCGAAAGCACATAATAAAATTCAAACTTTTGTTAAACATTGATGAAAAAAAACGGACTTTAACCGCCAATTAGTGCTATGTAAAAATTAATATAAAAACGTTCCAAACTCTGATCACACCGGTGTGATCATGGGCCTCAGAGACGGGAAAGCGCAATCACATATATGATACCGTTTGCACTGGAGGGAGAAACGCGTGATCACATGTAATGAAAGGGGTAAAGAAAACGACAACTGAGGTGGGACTCTCTTTTACAAACTACCACACCACACATTCAGCCTCGACAGATTTGACGTGCATCAACCCCTCTGCTACGTAGTCATTGGCTACGTAGTCATTGAAATTTTAGATAAAACCAATGGAATTAATATTAAAACCCAAAGCTATCTTTGAAATACAAGAGCCTAGATACCCATTACACTGCCGTTAAATCAGACATTGATTAAGAGGCGCGAATTAAGAAATGAAAATTATCAAAAGAAATAGTGAATATCTATAAGAAATAATAATTTTTAACACAAATTAAACAAAAAAAAAATCCGGTCTTTTTACGACATAAAGATGATATTCCGTATATCCCGGCGTATTACACGCATCGGTTTATAAAGTGCACCCTTACATTCAAACTACAATTTTTAATTTTTAGGTATATCCTTTATGTAGCACGAATCCTTTTTGAAGTTAACTACTTATGGCACGGTAGGGAAAAATTTTCGCCCTGCGTTACTAGTTACGGTTACGCGATGAACGTAAGGTAAAAATGTATGAAGTTCCGAATTTCCCCACGTTTTTTTAAATACAGTTTGAAATAATAATGATAATAATAAATTTGTTAATTATATATAATATTACTTTAAAATAAAACTTAATTATACAATTCAATACATATAAGCGGCAACAACTTCAATCCTTCTAAGATCGTAGATGGTTACATTTGACGATCTACCTAAAGTATCTCAAAGTATGCTGCCTATAATTTATAATCGATGGTTTCACAGGCTAGTTCATATGCTGAATATATATTCTCACTCTTTTCCTTTAAAAATAACCAAATCTCAAGTTTAGGTAGTCCATTAAAATGGTCACAAGCGAAAGCATATCGAAAAAGTGATGTATTTCTCAATGTGTGCTTGTACTTTTGAAAAACCCATATGAAAAATCTTGTGAAGGAGTACGATATCACAAGATAATACAATGTAATTATATTGCCAACCATTCAAAAACACTACTAGTACTCAGAGGCATATTTTCTTTACATTTAAAATGATTGACATTATAATGAGCAATTATAAAATTTTATATGTTTGTTTATCAAGTTATTATCCTCCTGGTGATCATCTTTTAGCATAAATTTTATGCCACATACTTTAAAAGAAATTGAAAAGTGCAAAATACTTCAAGCTTCAAATTCTTTTCTTTGAATGCAGTTGCATTAAGTCTAATTGCAGGGGTCATACGTTAAGCCTAACAGATACTTCGGGCAATCTTCGCCACAAACACCAAATGCAATCTCGCCAAAATTAACTCATCCTCAGTATCAGATATTAAAAAGATAGCATTATAGTCTTCTGTGTGGTGACCGGAGTAGAAAAGTCCCAAAGCAAGTTCATGTGTGTCTTAAAGGCGACTAAAATGAGCAGAAATCCAACCTCTTAGGGCTGTGGTAACCCTTAATTATGACAAGTGCGACTCTGCACTTTGCCATACACGACAACAACAACAACAATACATATAAGCCAAGGAAGTTAACTTCTACCGCGTGTTCACACTGATACACAAATTTTTTTTTTTTTTTTTTGCCAAGAAACCTTGTTGGTTGTTACAAATGGGCTATATTATGGCAGCTAAGCCATTTGCTGACATGGAAAGTCCTCAAGAGTATAAGCAATATCATTGGTGACCCTATCTAGTGGCGGCTTCCACGACCAAATTGTGACATTTCAAATTTATGCAATTCAAGCTCTCGTCGGATGCTAAATATTACCATGACTTAATTTTGCCGAGAGTACCAGAGCCCAACTGATACTCAAGGGATGTTTTTACATGCCACATAATCATATGGCGTGCGTGTCTACGATTTTCACATCCATAAAATCTATAGACTTCAACCGGGACCGAACCCGCTAACTTAGGATAACGAAGCGGGCACGCTACTTCATGTACAGCTGCAAATGTTCTTATATTTTAAAATTTGGATATAGTTGTTAGTATTTAATAAAGGCATGAAATGAAATATAACCTAACATAATTATAAAATCTCTTGAAAATAAATTTGGAATGCTTCACAATCTAGATCAGAGGTACTCAACCTTTTTTTCTGCTGGGCCGCATTTATATGTCAGCTACTTCACGCGAGTCGCATACGCATGTTAGTTATTTCACATGGGCCGCAACATGAGGATAAATGGTGGAGGGAGGGGGGGGAAGAAATGCTTTAAAACCAAGGTAATATTGGTAATTTAAAATATGGAAAATTGATTAATCCTTAAATTCCCCCCCCCCACACCACTATTGCATTTCTGCAACATATGATTTATTTTAATTTAACAGACTCCATATTTTTTTAATTATCTACAAATCACTCTTATCTGAGAAAAAAAGATTACTGCAACGAAATACATGATAATTTTGTCACTAGATGGAAGTACATTTTTTCCAGAAATCACAACAGTTATAAAAATCTCTGATGCCTCAAGAACTGTGTTTTTGCTATAAAAAGAATCCATTATATTTTATGTTTTCTCTTGTTTATTGACGAAATAAATTACCAGGTAAGAAATTTAAACATTTTATGATGACTAATAAATCCTCATATAAAAAAAAAGTTTTGTAATTTACAGCACTACTGCGCAATGTTGCACTTCAACAACAAACAAAAAAATGACTGAAGTTTAATTTAAAACAGCTTAATTTTTTATATATATATTTTTCCCTTTTATTATTACTTCAGAGCTAGCTAATATAATTTTTTCACACACACATAGAAATTTAAAAAATTGGGAAGTTAAGGGTTAAAATATAACTTCTGTTGTGATTTTTTTAATTATTATTTTTTATATTTTTTATTTTTGTCACTAACACTAAATTAGAAACATTTCAGAAACACTCCTTCACAATTTCTGCATCTCAGTATAAACAGTTTCATATCATTACCAATAATATAACAAACTTCATACGATGTCTTTGTTGCCACTATGATATTACCACTGACAAAACACTTTGTTGCTGTTGCAAAGACTATTCTATAAAAAGCCCTCTTATCACCTCCTGAAAGAGATCTTCGAGGAAGTGTCATTGAATGATTCCTGTTTATTGGTATTTTTTAAATACTGGCACTTTGGTGACAAATCAAACAATTACTGATCCATGTTTGTTTTTCACAACAAAATAGTCAAACTCCCAATCGTCTTGAAACAATACGCTTTCTTTGAATATTTTTCACTTGCAAGATATGAAAAGTAGTTAAAAATTAATTCCACCCATAAAATTGTTGCTACTACACTGTTGCCTGTTATCACTAACCGTAACCGTTCCAAATCGAAAAAGAATATCAATTCGTATCCGTACGACACCGACAGCAAAAAGCAAAATCGATGTATTTGATTTTTTGACAAAGAATTTTACACCAAATTTTTAATACAATGCTCTTAAATAAGTAAATTTATTGCAGCAATGGGCCATGAGCGGGGTACTTACGACGCTTCGCTGGTCCGCAGGTTGACTATCGCTGATCTAGATGGAAACCAAGATGAGAGATGATTCACAGATCAAAGTAACAGAATTCGATCATGTGCTCGAAGAAATAACGGAAGACGAATATGATGAATTTTTCATGTTATCCGATCAAGAAAGTTCATAAGGTATATTTTATGTCTTTTAAATAAACAGTATTTAGATACATATAGAAATCTAAATATTTCAAATTCATTTTTTTTTCTTTATTTTACAATCTATCATAATAACTGGCGTGTCACGCGTTTTCGTAAATTTCGATCGTACTTTTTGCGTTAAAAATGCTTGCTGTACACCGGAGCATGTATTACTTTTTTACATATATCGAATCATTATTTTTTTAATAGTTTAAAAATTGTTTGTAATGTTTTATACTAGAATACAAAACAGTACTTTAAACGATGTGAAAATTTGACAATATTACACATTAGCTATATTCTTCGGAATACAAAAGCTTTGAATGTATCCCCCAACAGTCAGTAAATGTGTTACTGTTCTACAGATGACGGACAATTTCGGATAGAAAACATTACGGTCCAATCTACAAATATTAAAATTATAAATTACAATAAAGAAAATGATCAATATTATACGTATAATGCATTTAACTCATCGAATTACAATAATTAAATGGTAATTGCTCGAAAATTACTGTCTTGTAACACTTTCTCCCTTGTATTTCTTTCATATATATAAAGATCATATTAAAAATAAATTCATAAAAATTATAATCCTTATTACACATTTACACACATATTGTTACGTGTATATTTTTCTAATATACACATATCACACTATATAATGAAATGAATCAGCTGGAGGATATACATTTCATTTGAAGTTCAGAATTTGAAATATTAGAAATGGAATATGTTATGTCAGGTATTTGAAAGACCGTTCTCTTCGTCAGAATTAAATGCAGCGGAATCTCTTTGTGTATTTGCCAAGGCAAGCAAATCTCTAGCATTCAAATGTTATGTGCGCCATGCATTTTAAGCATCGTAAAGGACTTGCATACTAAGTCTGGCGATATTCTGTTGATATCTCTTCAAAGCCATTGCAAAAGTATTATGGAGTATTACCTTAAATATATATATATATATACGAGGCATTTGTTGATGGTTTTTAATGAATGCAGTTTGTTTATATTGAAGTGTAAAGATTATACCAGTTTCATGCTAAATAAGTTTTTAAAAAAATAAAGAACAAAAAGTTGTGTGTATCATTAACTTATCAAAGTGCTCAAAATAACTGGAATAAAATGAATTCTTGAAATAAAGTTAAATTATATAATGGATATCTAACACTTAAAAAATTAAATAAATATCAGAACTGAACGTATTTTATAGAATAATTAACGCAAAAAGTTTGCAAAAATTGCTGGCAATTAAATATTTTCAAATTTAATAAATTGGTGCTGGCCAGAAGTAAAAATTCGCTGGAAAATTTTAACAAATAAGAAATTTATAGAAAAAAATAGCATAATTTTAAGAGTGAATTTTTCAAACAATGATGCAAGGAATGAGCAGCTTGGATAGTCTTAAAAATTTCCACTATATTATAATTTAAGTAAGTAATATTACTTTTATTCATCGTTTTTCTTGTACAATATATTTATGTAACTCACAATCAAGGCAATAGAATCAAATTTTAATGCATTTATTTTAATATAACTTTTAAATGGCGCAATGATCATCACCGCTAACAATAGTGAAAGTAGAAAAAAAAAATAAATTTCAGATTTTTATCACACTATTTTAACTTGTACAACAATTTAGTGCAATCTTGTGTCAAAATGATAGCATTTAATCCATTTCATGGTATTTTATTATAAACTTAAGGATGATCTTTAGGGCTTCGATAAAAATATAAACTTATACTCTTGATCTTGTTTTTTTATTTAATTTGAATTTCATACAAACTTCTATATTTTTTTTTGCGTAATTGGCTATACAATTTGTAATGCATCGTCATGTTTAACTATTTTTGCACGTTCATGCAAAGACTCGCCATCGTCATAAATGTAAATTTGTCTGCACAGTGGTTATGTATAAATAAATTTATTACAGTATCCCGAAAAACTTTTTAAAATAGAGAGACATAATATTTTTAAAATAGTTAAATATTATGTTAAATAGACGTGAAAAGTTACGTATATTATAATTCAAAACAAACATTTGCATTTCATAGACTTACTAATTATTCAAGGTTATTTAAGAAAAGTTTTAAACAATTAAATTAATCGAGAGAACACATTACTGACAATGAGGGAAACGTACTACAGTCAAAAATTGTTTTTCCATGGAGAGAGTAATTTTTTTTAATGAACTATCCATTAAATGGTAAAAGAAAAAAAATTACAAAAAGCAATTATGTAAGTGATCCAAGTGTTTCTAAAGTATTACAGAAAAGCTCAAAAGTGAAAGAATTTACATAAACAACACTGAATCGAATAAAGCTATCCAAGTTGTTTGAGAAAACTCTGAGAACTAAATCATCGAATGAAGAATTCAATTGGTCGGAAATGTGCAAATATACAGGGCTCTTCAAATAAAACGCTAGAAAAGTTTAAAGGAGCTTTTGAAGATACTTTTAACGTTTTATTAAACTCAGCATCCCGATATAAATTTAATCAGATACTAGGAGGAGAAAACACAAAATAAATGAAAATCTATCTGAAAGTTGATGTTTCGCGAAATATGCATTTCTTCCATTCTACTTTAAACAATTGAGATGAGAAGAAATGTTTTTGAAAAGCTAAACCTTTTTGAATACATTGAAGTACTTGAAAATTCAGTAAATGTTAGAATGGAATGGTAAATAAATATAAAGGCTAAATAACTAAAGTTTTTTGATTTATAGGTATAAGAAAAACTGTCTATAATATGTGATATGAGGTTGATCTTCCCCGGAGTAATATATATAAAAAATATCAAAATAATGATTATGATTCATGCATTTAGATATATATAATTCGGCTATTAACAAAATAAATTATAATTTGAAAGATAAGTGGGGAAAGAATAATATAGCTTTGAAAAATGTAACGAATCTTACAAACTTTATATATAAAGAGAGAATTATTAACATTAATTAATATTTACATACATTTTTTAAGTATTTATAGTTCAATATTTCTTAATATATATGTTAATGTCTTAATATTCTATCATATATATATATATATATATATATATATATAAATTACATTTTAGACTTTTTTTATGTTAAAGATCACGTATAAAATTAGCAACTAAAATATATTTTAAATATTAATTTTCAAGACGGAATTATTATTTTTTCAATTTTAGAAGAAAATATATTGACATAAAAAAAAAACTGAAAGTGAAACTTGAGTGAATTCACGTGTATTTTCAATTAAAAAATAAAGGTTACATTGATATTCTTAAATAATAGAGTATACACTGCAGAATAATACGAATATATATATATATATATATAACATAAAAAATAGGATATAAAAAGTCAGCTATACTAAAATAAGTTAACGTTTCTTTGATAAAACTAGAGTTAAAAAAAAACTCTCTCGCGCTAAGATATTTATTTTAAGAATTTCAAGTCCTTACAATGAAACTTAGTTGTTCATTTTTCGCCTTCAAAAAATAGTTTTCGTTTTTTTGCTGCGTTATTACATTTCATGAATAGAAAATAGTATTGAATTTTATTCATCATTTAAAGAATTATATGTACTGAACTGTGGTTCTAGTTAAAAGATTCTAGTTACAAAAGAAACTGTAAAAACACTTTAGTTTTAAAAAGCTGCAATATTTTGAAAGATTCATGTTACAGGTACCTAACAAAAAAACACACTTTTTTCTGTTATTTCACAATTTAATAAGTAACTTCTAAGATAAATATATATGTATACTATTTGTCAAAAAAAATCCTTTTTTAAGATTTGCAAGGTATTTATGTCATTTCTTGTAATGTTTTACTTTGTTTTTTGAAAAAGCTTAAATAAAAAGTATTTATAACTTACGTTATGCAATCTCTCTGCAATGTATCGAATGTGAACTTCACCCGATTCCAATTTGATGCTTCCCCATTCCCAGAATGTTCGTTTGGGGCTGGGATCAGAGCAAAAGTACACGGCTATGACAGCATCTTCATCTTTTTCAACCACCACTCGTTTCTTTGTACGTGCAGTATCCGTTAACACTTGAGGAGCTCCTGAAAACGAAACAAACAGTGAATGACTGACGATTAAGACACACACATAATCTCTTAAGACTCTGTGGACTGTGTTGTTAACACTGTGTGTTAACAATAAAAAAAATAGTTATTTACGTATACCGTCGACCAATTACAACAAATCAAAAGATGTCGCCAAATACTATCATCACATGCGTGAACAAACTTATTGTGTCTTTGCGCGGAAAGAGTTTTTGACTATTGGCTACATATCGCGGCTTTTGGCGAAGAAGTGGCCTAAAATACGTAAGTGCCAAAATATAATTTCTTTCTAAAGAGGTATAAAGAATAATTTAGGTTACAAATTAGTACAAAATTGTATTGGTTCTCTTTCTTTATGGCAAACAAACATTGTTATATATTAAAATAATACTCTTGATTAACAATTTTGATAATGCTTTCAATTTTATACGAAATTATGAATCTAAGACTCCATAGAGCTTGTATTTAATTAACTCTAGAAAGTGTAAACGGAAAGAACATTCACCTTGCTCTGAGAACAATGATTAATTTTAACCTGCAAATAACCAACATAATACGTGCTTATGTAACATTTTTCTTGGAATCAAGGCTTACTCTGTACGCTTAAATGATGCCATCAAAACAATTAAAGTGTTTGATATAACACTTTAATTGTAACAACCTGTAAACTGTTATCATTTAGAAACACAAGATGAAGAATACTTATTCAAATTAAAAATAATATTTATAAACATCACAAATATATATACCACTGTAACATACTAATTAAATATTTATTTTACAAAACAGAAAGAAAAAAAAAATACAACTTTTCTTGTTAAATTTGATATGCTCATAACTATTTAACTGACTTTTACTAAATTTAGTAGCGACTAAAATAAATTGTCAATAGCTTCGAAACAGTATCTGTTATCAATAGCATGCCTATCTAGTAAAGGAACGACATATAATGATGATGAATTAGTTTCCAATACTCAAAAATTTCTCTCCAAGTTCACGAAGAGGAATTGATGTAAAAAGAATTTTCTTACCTGCAACGACACCTAACAGTTCGTCGTGTTCAATCAAAATCTATTTAAATAATTGACGTATATCATCATAAAAACGTGCCGATAGATTGCTTTCAGATGAAATAAATACTATATTTTTAGTAGTTATATTTCTAAATGACTATAATTCACACTCTTTTTATCAATCCTTCATTCTTTTTTGTGTTTTGGAAATTGCGAAGAGAATTTAGAGATTTATACAAGTAGCAAAAAGTCAGAATAGGTTTAATAGAATTACTATATTCAATGATTCAGCACACTTAAGACTTTTTCATTGTATATAAGTGCACATTTTTTTTCAAATAGAAACAATGATGAAATTTTTAATTCGATAAAAAACATAATATTCCGAAGTAAAAGGAACACAACTTAAATTATTTGAATTTAAAAATGATATATTCACAGTCGTCAACATAAACTTTTCATGCATTTCAACAACCAAATATGCTCAATGACGGCACGTGCCAAGTTGGTCCGTACACTGACTGGTCGTCCCTAACGTTGCTCCTCACAAGTTGACTCACGTCCTTGCTGAAACTTTTCTATCCACCGTGCTACTGTACCGTATGGTAGGGCATTATTCCTAAGAGCTTCCAGTAATTCACTGAGACATTCCATCGCATTTCTTTCTCGGAGAACGGCTATTTTGATGTAAGCGCGCTGCTGAACACGGGTTACTTCCATCTCGCACGACACTCACCAACTGACTGATTTCACAAACCTCGCTAAGCTACTACCAGCTATCACAGAGCCATCTGATGTTCTGCATACACACTATGCCTACAGAACTTCCACATTACACATATACGTTTGAGATACGTTCACATATACACAAGAAAAAAAATAGTTGCCATGACTTATGCCCCAACCCTCGTATATATATATATATAC